>NJDD01008396.1:0-39505 GCA_002245505.1 Calephelis nemesis | reverse complement strand
ACACCTGGCAAACCCCGGTAAGATCATTTATTTTTATCTGACGTTGGCTAAATAAGTCGTGAATTATTTTAATTGAAAGCCATATTTATAAAAGAAGAATAAGAACCCTGGAAAATAACAAGCAACTCAACTTCTACACATTTTTTTTATAACATTGGACGGCAAACAAGCAGACGGATTTCCTGATGGCAAGAAATTCCCACCGCCTAGAGACACCAAAGGTGGTAATGGTGCGTTGCCAACCAGAGGCCGGGATGTTAGGCCTCGAGTAAAAGTAAGTTAACCGGCTACCTTACCCTCCGAACCGGAACACGCCATGACGCTATGGCGGCAGGAATAGGCAAGGTGGTGATACCAATCCGGGGGAGTCACTGCGAAACTCTACCACCTAGTCAGATGTCACGGTGTTGGTGACGGAAAGCCTATGCTTGCCTTTTACGAGCTGCCCGGCAAGGAAGGCAGATAGTCTATTCTACAAAGGAGCCCGGACCAACACGGGGACACACATTTTAGACGTCTTAAACTTTAGGTCATATTTTTTTTAAAACCTCGCGATTACAACATTTGACGAAAAACATTTTTTTTAAATATCCTGTCCTCGACTTTTTAGGCAACTTACAGTAGCGCATTTTATATTTTATTTCGTATTCCCTAATTGTAGAGGTTGGTAAACTATTTGTGCGACGTGTACAGTCCACTATGCAGGTAGTTAAGAAGTATGTAGTTAAGTAGTAGGCATTATATTTTCTTTCCAACGATTGGAAATTCAGAATAAAATTAAATAGAATATGTAATCTCACGCAAGAGCGTCGCCAGCTGGCCTAGAGGGGGGCAAGTTGTTACGGAGATTGAGAAAAATATACATTGTAGGTTCAATAGGGAGCCTCGTGCCCTCGACTTTATGTCTTGCCTCGCATTTCGTTCTAAATAATAGAAAACTAGTAGAAAAAGTACTAGAATAATCGATCAAGTCAAGTTAAAGACGTAAGACTATTTGCTTTATCATTTTTTTAGAATCTCTAGGGGAGGGCAACTGCCCCTATTGCCCCCCCTTGGCGACGCCCTTGATCTCACGTTTCTAACAAATTTAATTCCTAAGGGAGGTGAAACCAAAAATGTTGGTGATAATTGCCCAATTTTGCAGGGATTGTAATGCTACTCCCCAAATTGTCTTTCCCGAGCTGACTTCACGTGGACGGTGGACTTGCACTACACGTGACGAAACTCGCAAAATCTCCAACCTGTAGTTTATGGCCTCTATATTACAATAAAGACTAGGTATCTATTATTATTAATGTATATTAGAATGATACGTGCACAATGGCGTGCTCAGACGTGAGTTAATATAAGAAGTAACTAATTTCAACACAAAATTCAACATAATATTCAAATCAGCATACTTCTACTCTAATATAATTTCTTGGGTCAGTTCAATACCGTCTAAGCCGTAATAACGTGCCCAATAAGGGCACACGGGGCCAGTGCCCAGAGCCCCTATACTCAAAGAGCCACGAAGGATCGATCATTTCACTCACTTTTAACCTTAAAATATTTTGGTTGGGTGCATTACGTTCTTCTCGTTGACTTAATTCGAGAGCATTCTATTTCGCAGCTTAAGAATCACTTAACAGCTTGTCAGTAATTATGAGCATAGAAAGTGACATTCTTCATAAAATTGAGTTTGAGGATTTAACAGAAGATTTTGCTCAACAGAAATCCTGAAAGAAATTATCATCAAAATCATTAAAAAATCGCGGCTTATCAATATTATTAGTGACATCCTGTAATAAAAAAAATGTAAGTAATTATCCAAAAAATCATAGTGAAAAAAATTGTAAAGTTTTTTTTTATATTCTAAAGGGGCCCCAAGCTTTTATGTGCCCAAGGGCCCCAGCCTAATCTAAAACGGCCCTGGGTCAGGTGGTTACAAAACTCTAAATGTTACCATAAATAGTCCAGTAATGTGTCCCGTTAGCGAAAACATAAAGGTGGTTTAATTTAAGTTTCAACATGACGTATACACGCGTAAAAATATTGTCATATATAAATTACGAAATCTTATGTGACAATAAATTTAAATTGCACCAACTGGAAACAGTTGCGTCCAGTCTCTTGTATCGAGTTGGTAAATAACCTTCTTTTAAACGTTAAAGAAATAAAATGTAAGTGTTTGATTTAATTGTAAACGTTTAATTAATTAAAAATATGGTTTACCAAATAAATCGGCTGCATTTAAGAGAGCTAGCTATAAAAATGTGTTTCCAGTTTCTAAAATAGTCCTTAAGGCCCCATTAATCAGTCAGCCAGAAGAGCCAATCACCGCGCTCCCTCGTTCCATGATTACTATGAACAATGGCGCTCTAAAGTAAACGTCTTAAGCGACAAATCACTATTTTTGACACTATAAAAGTAATTTGAAAAAAAGTATAAAAACTGAAACACTTACATTTTAGGTATAGTACTTATCTATGTTTATGTTAAATCTGGTGTCGATATTTTCACAATTAAAGTAGACAGAAAGCAAAAGCTTTCAAAAAAGGGTTAACTTTTTGATTTTTTCTATCGAGCAAAGTGAAATGAATCGTGTTTTGAAAATACTAGTCTAGTAAAACATATTCATGTTAATCTTGTGTATTTTTGTCAGAAAGATCCGTGATTGCTTTAATTGTTAATTTTTTTTAATTAATTTTTAAATAATTAATACAGTAAACTGCTGACGTATTTTAGCGTATATGGCCCCTTAATCTTTGAAATTCCATACCATAACTGCTAGCCCCGAGTGGTAGATACTATCGATGCCTCTGCTGCAGATAGTTTTACTTAATTTGAAGAAATATAAGCAAGGGTAAAACAGCTAAGGCTTACTGTTTATGCCGTAAATTCAAACTGTTCTTAAGCGGTCCCATGGTGTAATGGTTAGCTCTCTGGACTCTGAATCCAGCGATCTGAGTTAAAGTCTCGGTGGGACCTTGTTTTTTTTTCAAATCCAATTTTTTTCCATATACTTGGATAGTGAACGTAATAAAATAGTAGGTAGTTAGCACAATTATGTTTGCACTAGCAGCAACTACTTTTAAAGCTTTTACCGAACACTCAAAAACATATTGGTTTGGATCCGTCCGGACTATAAATTTCATCCGAATTGATATTGGTTGAATAATGGAAACAAAGTTTCCTCCTAGGCTAACTTTGTGTTAATACGTGTTTAGAACTGTCTAAAACGTCTTTAAGACTCGCATTCTGCCTAAACATTTATAAATCCCGACAAAAAAGACAGATGTGTGTTTGTGTGCATATATGTGTTTGTGTGTGTGGGTGTATGTAAGTGGGAGTGTGAGTGTGTGTCTGTGTGTGTGTGTGTCATGTTCATCTACCGGTATCAAAAACATAGTTTTCTCCTGATACTGTACAAAGAACTAGTTATTTTTTACATGCTTAGTCTGATTTAGGTACATATAAAGAACTGATTTAAATAATAACAAATTGCTTGGCAATCAGTATCTACCAAGTAATTAATTTTAATTTGATCTATTTCTTTTGTTGGAACTTTATTTTGAATATAACTTTTAGTTACATCTTTAATTAAAGACATCTTCACAATTATTATTTTCAGTAGTAAAACATTTTAATATATTGTCGTCCAAAGAGATGCTTTGTTTCAACCTAAAAGTACACTTATGTGTATAACGTGGCACTGGCTGATTGTATACTGGTATGTTTTATGCAGTTTCATTGCCAGATAAACCAAATATGTAAGTATCCCAAAAACATCTGAAATGGTAACAATTACATTTAAGCCTAGTGGGTTTTAAGATATTGTTAAAAAATATTATATTTTAAAATGCTTATTCTTTTTTAGTGCTCGTAGATTTTAAAAGATCCATGTTATAATACCTACATCAAACTATTTTTTTAATGGTACCTTATGGTACCTTTTTAGTGTAGTATCGCGAGATGTTGATGGAGTGTAGAAAATCACAAAAGTCTATTTTACAACCGACTCTAAAAATGAGAAAGTTAACAATTCGACTGACTTTTTTTTATATTTTTTGTATGTTTGTTACGCGATTACTCGGCATATAGCTAACCGATAAAATGTTCATTTTTTTGAAAGATAGGTCATGATTCCCATATGGTACTATATTAGTTATACATGATTCAATTTTTTTATTGATCTTTATGGGGGACCATATTTGCTATCTTTCGAAAACAGAATTTTCAAATGGTGACGTGGTACCCAAAAAAACAGGTGGAGCCAGTTATAGCAGTTTTACTGCGCATAATTATTCTTCCAAATTCCAATTATCATTTTTATTATTAACAAGCTTTTATAAAATTCGTTGGTATTTACGTAACTACGTAACGGAATTTTAAAAATCTTTTATACCCACTTAAAAAAATCAGGTTGAATTGAAACTTCTCAAACATATCAAGGGCCGAGGACCACGCGTTATTAAAAAACAAATCGTCTTTTTTATTAGAATATACATTTTTTTATTAGAACATACATCTTTTTTTTATTTTGTAGTTCAGCTCAAGCTTCGGTAGTTTTTTAGGTAGATCATTTACGCAACGATATAAAAACTTCATTTTCTACATCTTTAAATTTAATTTAATCTCTTAGAAACAGAATTTTCGTTCAAGACTCTTTTATTTTGCTTTCCTTTAATAAAATCAGATAAAACCGTTACTTGAAAAATAAGCGAAAATATTTTTTGATTTTTATAAATTACTAATTTTAACCCTTTCCGTAATAAACAAATTACAATAAAAACTTGAAGATTCACAATGAAATTCAAAAATGTATGATTGAACGATTCGTGGGTAATCGAATTATTATGAAATTGGCAATCGGCTACTATCCATCATGCGTCGACAGGAGTACATCGGGAGGAGCTATCTGGTACGAGTACATTGACAATAGCTCCCTTACATTACCATTTTACATATAGGAAGCCAACAGAACTATTTCATCAAATAAAAGAGCTGAGAATTATTTTATCCGGTTACCAAGATATTACTCAACTGAAAATAGATGAAGTAAAAAATAGCAACTAATATACATTTGTATGTATAAATCCTGTTTTAGCTGTAAGAAATATCTCTATTTGCAATTGTAAATCAATAATTAGACAATAATTTATTAGCGTGAAAAGCGTAGGCATGTAGAGAGAGCTAAGCAGATCTATAGAAATTGTCAGACTTGACACTTGAGACTCTCTTCCTACTCCGCAAGGGACTTGGTGTGAAAGTATGTATGTGTGTAAAATAAATTATATATAATACAATCTACGAATTAGGTATGGTAAGCGGAAATGTTAAGGTTCACACATTGCCACCGTTTGAATAATGAGTAAGATACAAAGAAAATAATATAAGAAGCGGATTCTAATAAACTATATGTACCTACTCATTTAAATAAAAAAGTAAGGACATGACAGAACTATTAAAAACTATTGGCTTGTATTAAAAATTAATATTTCATAATACAGGGTGTCAGGTCGCAGAATGGCAACTGTCTCATCCACCCCATTGCGCTCCGCTGAGTTATGTCCACAAACATTTTGAATAACATCACTTTGTTATTCTGTTATTGATATTATAATATTGTATTCTAAGTGTCGAAGGTCTGAAAATATAGCATGCAATGCTAGTATTGATACTTATTATGTTCACACACTAGTAGGTACACATCTGTCCTAGCTTTGGTCTATCGTCAAAGGACGCCAATCGAGGAGGTTTGCTTTCGATCACAGTCGAGGACAGAGGCACAAAGAGGTAGGCATAGGCATAACCAGGGCACCCACGACTAGGCGAAAACACTAAGTCCCACAATGAGATAGGTGGCAAGTATCGCCAAAAGGAAACACATTCAATCCCGAGAAACATTTTTTTATTAGAAAATTGGAAAAGCCCAATTTTCTTTTTGTTGCCCGACCCGGGATTCGAACCCGGGACCTCGTGCATTCAAGTCCAACAACTGAACCGCTAGACCACAGAGGCGATATCCATTAGTGTTATCCATGTAATAATGCAGTCGACGCATTTCTTTTACATATACAAAACAAATACTACCTACGCTATTGAGCAGATAATTTACTGTGAATATTGTAATACAAATGTTTGGAAAAGCCTCTTACTCCACCAAGTTTTAAATTTCAAATTGACTGTAAAACGGCACACTTTACTTTTTCTCGTTCGAGCTCAAAAACTTTGATTTGAAATTGTGAGTTAGTAGGCATATTCTACAACTTGTCTCTGGCTTCTTGCTGGCTGAGCCACTGTAAGCTAATCTTAACCAATTCGAGATACACAATCTTGCTATTCTGTTCTACTCAAATTATACAAAAATATTTACTTATAATTTGCACTAAATTCAAACTGTTAATAACCACGTTTTTTATAAAACACGATCTAAATAAAACAACATTCCTTGAACAAAACATAATTACCTTATACTGAAACAAGTATCAAAGTTCTTGAATCAAGCAACAGTATCTCGATCTCGGCAGTAGCCACTGTTATTGTACTAGCAAAAATGCGGCCGCGTACATTTGGATGACCATACCGCTTTATTGCATCACAATTACCAATAGGGGTTACTTTCTAGTTCATAATGAACTTTACTAGCAAGGCATAAAGTTTACTTTAAAATAAATTTAATATAGGACTAATTGGGAAGTGATGAACTGACCACAAGTGACCAAAACATCTTTATAAACAAATGGAAGTGTTTGTCTACCCTGTATATGTTTGTTGTGTGTTTTTTTTTAATTATGAAATTGCGAGATCTGAAAAATATTTGCTTATACCATTTGGAGCATTCCTCGTTGAGTGCGTTATCGATCTATCAGTAGGTTGCTTACGTACCCAGTTATAGCAATTAGTTCGCCCCGAACTGTCCGAAAAGTCTATAAATCCTTACATGATTCCTACACTCTATTGTTCACCATTTCTTTAATACTAGTACCTATGGTAACAAAGTTTTACCGCAAAACGATCGTAAGTAAATAATAATTGGAATAGTGCGTAAATAATCTATATATTAATACGTGATGCCAAAACTTTGGACCCACTTATACGAAAATTGCGTGGACGTAGGGCACACTTATAGTTTATGTTTAGGAGAAGTGCAGAACGGTCATATTTTCAATAATAATGTTTATAAAGTACTTTAAATAAAACATTACCCACACTACCATGCATTTGACACACACAAACAAATATGTTGATGAATACGATAAAAGATCACAGATAGATAGCAAGTGCACTAAAAAGTTTAGAAACTAAGTAGTTGGTCTTAAGAAATGAAGATGGCGTTCTTATCAAAAAGATATTAAAATTTATTATGGTCGAATTTCGCTACCGGGCGCCCACTCGTTATTATTAAAATATATATATCTATTAAAAACACAAAAACCCGAGTATATAAAATTTATTACTACAACAAATAACACCAAAATAAAAATTCAACCGTATCTACTAGTGGCTTTGAAGTAGGGCGTAACTACTTATTAACATACACAAGTTTTTATTGCAGTGAGAAGAAGCATGCAATAATTTTCCGATTAGCCTAAGATACTCAGTCCCACGACGTGATAGGTGGCAAAAATGCTGCCTACTGAGTACATATTTTATTGAGGATGACGAGTTTCTACTAGAACATTGGTAGGTACATTTAATTTGAAATTGAACTGGAGGCCTCATCATCAAGTTCTACACATAAGTCATTTGAATTATAACCAACTCGACCAACGGTTAGTACCGTCCAACTCATGTAGGGGACACACTTGAATCTTGTTGCTTATTGAAATTTCCACCAACATTTACTATCTACAGATCTAACAAAATTTTTGTCTATATTCTAAAATTAAGAAATTGTGGATGTGAAATAAGGAAAATAATTGTGACCGAGTGGTGAACTGTCTGCTATATGCAAACGATGCTGCTCTTCTGGGATCCATATCATCTGAGCTGCAAACACTAATCATGATTAAGAATGACGATTGAAAAGAGATTTTTTCAGGCGTACACTGAAAAGATGCGGAGATAGAAACTTAGTGGGCTTGTCTTTTTTCAAAACAAATCGTAACATTATAAACATAACTTAAACCTGCAAACTCCACTAACGGTCAATATTAATAACCTGTCTAAGATGAGAGATAGGAATACTTTAGATCAGTTAGCAGGCAACCACTGTTATTTTTCACTGATTAACAAAAATAACTTAGCAACAAAGCTCTATAAGTGCTATCTTTACCTGTAGTCTATAGATTACTAATATTGGCCGTAAGTGGAGTTTGCAGGTTTGGAGTTGGCAGGGGACACGAATAGGCCAAGTGCAGTTAGAACCGAAGAACGATAAGTTGTTGTTGATGGTTGTGGCGACGGAATGGGTAGATACCTACCTTATTAGATCGTAGCACATAGCGAAGAATTAAGGGGTTTATAAATTTGTACTTATACAAGATATTCGGGGTTGGGTTCCATAAATTGTATGCGAACATATTGTATAACGATACTTTAATTTACAACCGTCAATCGTATTGGAACCAACAAATATTATAACCAATGAATATAACATAAACTGTAACCATAAATAAACCAGTTGTAAGCAAATAATAAATTGTGATAAAGTAATATCTGAACAATCGGTCGAAATTTACAAGTGGCAACATCGTAAATTTATAATTGAATTATTTGAATCGTAATCGGGCTGATCCGATTAGGCGAGATCTTCAATGGGCGGTGATTGCGTGTGGAGGGAACATTAAGTGTGACGTCCCCTTATTTGGTTTCAATCTGTCTGAATTATTGCGTATTTAAAGTTTAACCTACCAACCAGTGGTAAGATATTCCAGACAGAAAATAATATCTATAGCCAATGTCACTTGAAGTGATGGTATTTCCCAAAGTTCCAAGTCCAAAAGGCCAAAAACAAAACCCATAAAGACTCAACATGTCCCATCTCTGTCCATCCTTACATATGTCACAGACACTTTATTCATAAATGTAAGGACTACTGGTTTAAACTTGGTAGGTTATGTGAATTATATGTGTTTACAAAAATAAAAGACACACTTATACAGGGACTCCACAAGTCACAACCCTCGCCCCTAGATGTTTCTGAGGCAATATTACAGATGTTACAGGTGCTTAGCTGTATTGCGGCTTTGATTTTAGGCCTGTTATGCAAGTCTACTCTCTGCCTTACCCTTCAGACCGGAACATGACATTCTTATTTTGGCAGGAGTAAGTAAGGTTGTTGATGCCTCTCCGGCCAAGTTCCTTCCAACACTCTACTACTCTTATATGCTTGTGTAATGAATGTTAATTAAGGAGATACCTACATGTACAGACACTAAAATGTATTTAATAAATACCCAGACCCAGAAATATAGACATTCCTCTCCGCCTACCTGGTAAGGGGCTTGGCGTGAAGATATGTATGTATGTAACACTAAAAGGAAAGATTTTTTTTATAATATCGAAATAAATTAAAAATTGAAGCGTAATACTAAAAGAATTAATACAGTTGATTTTTATAATTGCAATCTTAAACATCGTTTTTTATTTCCAGCTACACTCAGAGATAGATGGTTTGTGTGTCGAAAGCTTCAAAAGAAGCTTTTACTGACTATACTTCATAGTAAATGTAAAAAAAAATGGAAACATTATTAGAAACTTCAATACCCAACAGTTTCTCGGGAATTGTATAAATGCAGATAAAACTGTAGAGACAGTGACGTACTCCTACTATTCACAGAAAATAAAATATAAATAGAAATGTGAGAGTGTGTATGTACATAAGTGTGTTTCCCCTGGTTGGTCCAGACTCCTTTGCAGAATAGACCATCCGCCTTCCTGTGCCCGGCAACTCATGAAAGGCGAGCATAGCCTTACCGTCACTAACACCGTGACATCCTAGGTGGTAGAGTCGCTACGGCTCGCCCGGATTAGTACCACCGCCTTAGCTATTCCTGCCGCCATAATGTCAGCGCTTGCCGTCGACGTGTTCCGGTTAGGAGGGTAAAGTAGCTCGCAAACTTACTTTTGGTCGTGGTCTAACATCCCCGCCTTAGGTTGGCAACGCAACATTATGTATCACATTTGGTGTCTCTGTGAAGCGTAAATATCTTACTATCAGTAAATCCGTCTGCTTGTTTGCCTTCCAATATCATAAAAAAGCTTATTTCGATTCACTTCAAAACGGCTGAAATTATTTATAATTTCTTAAAATTAATTTAATTCAATTTAATTAATTTCCCAACAGTACAACCGCGGATCAACAAATTCATCCTTAAAACTAAACTACCTAGCTATTATATATCTTATGAAAAAGCGACAAATAATAATTACTACTATCACTTATTACCTAACATAACATAAAACATACAAAGTAAATTTTGAGAGTTCACTCAAGTGATCCCCGAATAAGTCCCTTTGTTCATGAACTCTGTTAACCCTCAGCTACCTAGCACCTATTATTGTCATTTAACTACTTATGTGCGGTCGGAGAGACCGCTGATAGATAAATGCATTTATTTTAAAATCTATGGTAATGAAATGGCATTCGGTTGAATAAAATGCATATTTATACTCACACTCTTTATTTTAGCACCAAAAATTAGTAACATTAAAAATAATAGTCTTATAAAAATAACAAAACATTTGTGAGGTAACACTTATGAGCCCAAAACTTACTACTCTCAGTTAAAGATATCTTTATCAATAGGAACTTAATGTTTTTAGTTCTTTTTCTTATTTCTAATGATATGAATAAACTGAAAAGAAAATCAAACAAGAAAATTAAAACAAAACACGAAAAAATTATCAAATTTGCAATGCTTAAACTTTTACAATTTTAATACAATTTTAAAAAATATTGTTCTTTACGTCGCGAACACGATAATTTTTTTCGCGATGTCCCACGTGCGGTGTTATAAGTTTTTGAGCCAACATTTTCAGGAGTTTAAATCGACTTTCAGCCTTCTGAGCTTGGTTACGGCAGCTGATTACATATGCATTAGAAGCAGAGATGTCTAACATTCTGTAAAATATATCCAAAGGCCATTTTCGTGACCGACGAGAAGTGGAACAGTTCGCGCATCTTTGATCAAGTAAATCGACGCCAATTTTTTTTGGGTGTAGTACAATATCATCTCAGGTTTTTTGGTACTTCGGTCAATACTCGCAGTATGATAAATGATTGAAAGCAAAACCATTGCCTTGTTTTTCTTTGGTACGTAAGATGACAAAGTCATATCTTTGATAAATCCAAACAAGGAAGAATCTATTGGTCGCTGCCTAGACGGTTTGAACTAGGGCGGTATTTCGCGTTTGTTTCTATTTTTTGTCATTTATGTTCATTTTAAAACTAAAACATTAAAAACAAACAATCACAAAAAAGTCACACAACCACCTAGGTATTTTTACTTTCCCTGAGACAACGCGCGCACGTAGTCACCCAGCGAGCGCAAGCGTGATACCAATTGGTGAGCAGAAAAGGTATTTTTTTATAGAAAAAGAGGCAAACGAGCAAGTGGGTCTCCTGATGGAAAGTGATCACCTCCGCCTACGGACATCCGCAACACCAGGAGTATCACAGATGCGTTGTCGACCTTTAAGGAATGAGTACGCTTTTTTCTTGAAGGTCCCTAATTCATAATCGTTTGGGAATACCGCCCTCGGTAACTGATTCCACAAAGGTGTTATACGGGGTGACGCACACTACTCACACGTGGAGATATTTGAATTTGAAAAACCGTAGCGACCTGTGAGAACGCTTGCAGATGGTTAAGGGTTAATGACAAGCGGTGTCGTCAATAGCAGATTGGTCCTGGCGCGGGGCACGACTAGCAACGGCGGACAACGCCGCCTCCTCACGTACCGGTCGGGCACACTGGGTGTTGAACTGGAAGTGCCCTAGTAGCTCCGAGTGGTGCTCCATCCCTCGTAGCAACTTAACCACATACATTGTGAGCGCAAAATCTCGCCCCACTTCTAATTTATTGTACCCCCACTATACCTAACACAAATAGGGTAGGGTGCATCAGTGGGTAAAATGGGTATACCCATAAAGTTTGATATACAAGTGTCTTGCGAACTTGTTTCGAGCACGTTCCAACATAACATAGTATTTCGCCTCATGTGGGGCCCAAATAGACGCGTTGTGTTCCAGGTGACTGCGCATTGTACAATACTCTGAGCGTAGTAATATTTGTGAAATCCTGCGATTGTCTTAGAACAAAACCTTAGTTTCTGTATGCCCTCTTACATCTCTGGACAACATAGTCACCAAAACTTAGTTAAACGGAATTAAAAAAGCTTGTAAAAAAATGGTGAACAAGTTAGGCTCAAACTTTTTGGAAAGCTTAATATTTTACGATCGGTATAGATAGGTACTTATATACCCGCAGTACAACTTGACATTACAGTTGTTCCAAGGGTTAGTCCCCGACATATCGTCTCCTCAAACTAATAGATGTACAAAACATACCGATCCAGAAATACAGACACAAATGCGTGAAATTTGATCTAGCGTTGATAAATATCTACAGGGTAGTTTTTATTAATGTATTACCCTCCCCCACTACTACTAACTACTCCTCAAGGCTATGTGAGTACTTTGATTAAGTATTAAAACTTAAAAATGCCACGTGCTACTCTCAAGTTTCAACACGGATACTCAAAAATGCAAGTCCCACTTCTCTCTTTATGCGTCTATCTTAGTTTTTACATAAAATTCGTAAGTACGATTAGTAAAATATAATTTATTCATTTAAATCTAAATGTATTTAAAGGGTTGGACAATTACCCGAGGCCAAATGAAATAAATATGAATGCAAATTAAACTTCAGTTGACGTTTGAGAAGCGTGAAAGTGAATATGAAATAATTTTAATTGTAACAAAACGTTTCCTTCCCAACTTCATGGCGGATGAGTGACAACAGTGACTAATTGTTCTAATTTATATTAATTGTGCCTTTAATAATCTTTTTTAATTTCAAATAATAAATAAAAATACTAGAATACAGAAAGAGCTCCTATAGCTTACAGCATATATATGAAATTATCCAATCGAAAAATGTTAATTAAGTGTGTTTAAAGAAAGTTCTACATTTCGTAGGATATGCTACTGTCGATTCGGCATTTTATATTTGGAAGAAAGAACAGGCCCGAAACCTCACAGTTTCTCTTTCAACATTGGTAATTAATTAAGAATATGTCATTCACCATAGGTTTAAGGAAGTTTAAGAAAGTAAGTACATAAGTACATACTGATAACTAGTAAACAGAGTCTTGGTTTCTGTATGCTACTACGCGACGCTAGTTGTAGGTATTGAATGTAAAAGACGACGTTTATTTGACTACTACAAGATGAAACCAAATGAGAATAAGGGTCATTATTGACTATTGCAGGAAAGGCAACGTGACTAAGGAAAGAATAGTTAAAAAATCTAAACATGTAGGTATCTGTATTAAGCCTGACACCTGCATTGGACATTCTAGGTATACGCAGAACAGTTATGTCCTCTATAAGTTTATCGGGATATTGAATCACCGTTTTGATTTCTTACAGATTTTTTGATATAGTTCAAAAACGGAATTAAAAAAGCTTGTAAAAAAAGTTAGTGCAAGTTAGGCCCAAGCTTTCTGGAAAGCTTAATATTTTACGATCGGCGATTACATTGCGAGTCGGCGGCGAGTTTTAGTTAAGCGAAAAGTGGTCTAGTAATTGATTGTTAGCAAGGATTCATATAGTGACATAGTTCAGTGGTTTTATGTGTTCATATCTACTGTACCTACTTGAGCTCATGTATGTAGTTGTAAAAATAAACATATAAAAGACTGATCAAAAGTCACAAAGTTTTTCTCGAACTTATAATGAATAAAAAATAAAAACTCACTTCTTCGCAATTGTTCAATGTCGTAAATTAATTTATATCTAAAGAAATTAGAAAAGTCAAAATTAAAACTTACATTAGGTATTCTACAAATATTTTTTTTTATGTTTGCCGTATTTTGAACCTTAATTAGTTTCTTCTAGAAAAGTGGGCAAAGCATCAGCATCTTACGTTATGTTGCAGATTTCCGTGCCCAACAGACAACAGTAACCACTTTCCTCAGTTTAAGTTATTGGCTCATGGCGAACGATATTAATGGAACAAAAAATAGTAATATTAAATGTATAATATTCATTATACCTATTCATGTAGAAATTAGCTCGTTGAAGCCAAATCTCTCCATATGAAATTGCGTTAGGAGGATAGAGCTTTAAACAATACAATTAAATGAATTTCTATGACGACTTATAACCGATTTTAAATAATTTTAGTCCTATTTTGCTAAATTATGTAACTCATTGGAAACTTAAACTTTACCATTGCCGTAGAAAGCACAAAACTAAAAAAAACATTCACATCGTGATTTATTTCTGTTTCAGTAAGTACTGCTCCTTGAGTCATATTTTGTCCTTCTTTGTCAAAAAAAAACAAAGTCAACGTTATTTGCGATGTTTGGGATTTACTATTTATAGAATTATTTACTAATTATAAAAATATCTGGTTTACTTCCTTAATTTTAAATCTAAGTTCTTAATCAAAATCCATTAACTTAAGCTAATCCCATTTGTATACGTAGGTCACATTATAAGTTTAGTGTAACTTAAAAAAACAACAAGTTACGACCAAAATTTCAGATTCATTTTTTTATTGCTTTTCAAAATTATCTCCTTTACATTTTAAACATTTTTTCCATGCGACCGAACCATTTTTTAAAACAGGAGGACCACAGATCTGAAGGCATGTTTTCTACGTGCTGATTAAACGCTATCACTGCCTCTTCGGAGTTGGTAGAAGTAAAACCTCTCATCAAATCTTTGATTTAGTGAAAATACAGAAATCACAGGGTGCTAGGTCGGGGCTATGCGAGGGATGAGTGACGAAATAAACTTTTTCGGAAGCTAAAAATGACTTTGTTTTGTTCGCAGTGTGTAAAGAAGCGTTATCATGGTGTAGGAGAATGCAACTTTGGGTCAACTTACGCGAACTTTTTCTAAAACCCTGGGTAAACAAACAACAGCTATTAACAAGATTGCTGTTTTTTTTTCGGGTTCAAAGCATTAAATCCACGTTTTATCTCCTGTGACAATGTCATAAACAGAATTAGAATGTCCGTGATCGTACTTCAGTATCATATGTGAGAACCGTACCACGCGAGCCCGCTTCTGCTCCGCTGTCAGTTCATAATGGATCCAACGACACCAAAGTTTCCGATTCTTTCAATTCTTCGTGTAAAATTTTCTGAATTTGGCTCATATCAATTCCCAATAGTCCTCAAATTGTCTCATAGGTAATCCGGGGGTTTCCTTCAATTAACAGCTTAACAGTACCTAGCCACATTATTTTCGTTGATGGCAGTTGAAGGCCGCCCTTTACGAAATTCATCATGTAAAGAAACTCGACCTCTCTCAAAATTCAGCAAACCATCGCCACACGGTGCTTAAACAAGGTGCTTCTCTCCCAAAAGCATTTTGAAGACAAGCGGCCCAGTCTTGCGGAGAAAGAGAACTTTTAAAATCATAAAAAATCATCGCTCTAAAATCTTTTCGACATAATTCCATTTTTGTTGCGTACGTAGAACTTTAATGTATGATAAAAAAAACAATGGGCAAATTATTTCCCGCAAATTGTTTTTTTTTTATTACGAAGAAGGTTGCAACGTTTTAAAAATATAACATTCGAAATTCAAATAGTTCCGATTAGCTAGAAGTGCAAAACTTTTAGTGTACCCCATGTAGGTATTATTTTGATTCTATGGTTTGTTCTTATAACGCTCTATTCACAAAATAAATAACAATTTACAATTGAATATGTGTTCAACTTATAAATGTTGTCAATACTGTCCTCAATACTTTTAATAAATAAAATTCAGGTGTAGCGGCGTTTGTTATTGTGCTCCTCCGATACTGATTCACCGGTTCTTATGAAATTTGGTATATAAATATTTTTAAGTGAAAACTTCTTTAGGGGCGTTGCGCACTATTTTGGAATGGGTAAAAACTTCTAAACTCCCGTCAGAACGCTGATCGAAAATTCGTAAGACGGGGCAGGGCGCTTGCGCGAATGTTCGTGTTGTCATGCTTATGTACGATAGCGCAATAAATGAAAATTTTATTATACCACATACCTAAATGATAGTACTTTCGCACTGATAATTAAAGCAATTTGTGCAAAATTATTCCTTAACCATTCCAAAACATCAAAAATGCACTATATTAATATTCAAGTTTTCACTTCAACGGCACACCCGGAGTGCAACCCACTGACGCAACAATGTCTACGCCTTGGACTGTCAAAAGACGGCTTGCTAAAGCCAATTTAAAGATCCTTCGACCCGCAAACGGTCTTTAGTTAAAGCGTCAGCATCGTGTATCAAGACTCAGATGTGCACGGGGAGCTACTCCGATTAGACTATTGAAGATTGCTCAAGAGTAATCAAAATTCATGCTATTCAAACATAGCGGAAGGGCAAAAGTCTACAAAAATCCTAGAGAGTGATACAAGCAGCAATGCATCGACGAGAAGGTGCCATATGGTGGCGGTTCTTTACGGTGGCGGACTAGATTTACATTTCTTCGCTAAATCGCAGAGATGGTGGTCTTAGAAAAATGGACTTTGTCCAGCCAAAGTGACGTGGAAGAAATCCTTAATGAGCATGAAGGTCCATTTATGGTCAATATGGGACAGAATGAAGGTTGTACGACAATGCACGACCTCACACCGCGCAAATTTGTTATCAAATGTGAAGAACGTGACAATTTATATTGTTTCCTGAGCTCTTCCTATATTCGTGTTCTGGTCGCGGAGGTGGGTGGTAGGAACGTCAGTTAGGCTTGTCACATTCTGTGTTGTTTGGAGGATTATTTGCCACAACAGTTACACTGCTTACGCGGAATTAGCAAAATAAAGGCTTATTTTATATTTTTTTATATCTCTACACGTCATCTTTGAAGCCTGTCCAGAAGAAGCGTTTAACGCTCGTATCCACTCGTGTAAAACTCGTCCACCGTGCGCCCATTTAACGTGCGATCGCTGCGAGAATTGAGATACCTACGCTATTGCTTCGTCCAAAATCCAGATTATAGATTGCAATTATTTACAGTATTAACTTGCATGCAATAGACGCGCAAAAGTTAGAGCTATTATTGTTATTGAGACTGAGCAAACAGCAGACGGAAATAAAGTAGAGATGTTACAAAAAATACTGCTTTGCATAACTTGTTGACAAAACCACATAAGTCTTCACTAGGACAGACTTCCTAAAATATTTAGGACTTGTCGTAAGAATAACACAAATTTCAATATTGCAAATAAATTTCTGACTTAACATCAATCGTAGATGGTAGAGCAACGGCTTTGTATTGTATGGAAAAATAGTTAAACATTTTATTGAAAAAATAAATTAAATACTGCAATGCAGTGTATAATATGTAGTCGATACAGCGCCATCTATCATTGATTATTGACGACTTCAGACTTTTGTAATGTACCTTTATTCAATTTTGTGATTAATCATCTGTATTCAAATTTGACAGTAAACCTGACAGCTGACTTACAAGGTCTGCAGAGTAAGGAATTACCCCCAATTTAGGGAAATTGGAAAGAAAGAATTTCAAGCGACAAACATGAAAAAATACATAAAAGAGAAAAATGTTGAGACAAGAATTAGGTGAATGAGAACTTCAGAAATGTGTAAAAGAACTTTCTGGATAAAAATGTGATTCAATTTTTGGCAAATTATGAAAGTTGTATGATTCACAATGTGTGATTCGAAATTAGAAACTAGAGTTTATTTCACAGCTGTTGACATAATTATTGTGACAGCCCTCAGAAGATATAACTTGACAGTTATTTAAGGAGGTAACTGGTGTGTGAGCCAGTGCTGTCATAAGTACGGCAATTGCCGTATCGCACGGCAAAACGGCCTTCAAATTGATTTATAAACCGAATACGGCCACTCAATTACTATGACACACAAAAATACGAAAATTAAATGTAACTTCAAAAACCATCAGATACAGGTCTTTCTGAGAATCTAAATGAACTTAGCTTCAATGTTGAGATTGTACCTACTTGCTAAGTGCACACAGTGTGTCGAAGAATGATCCTTCTTTTGTGAGCCTGATAGAGATAACATTATCGCTGAGGGTGCATATTTTTTAACACGTTCGCACGCGGTACGTCGGTGGGCGATAGAAGATAAAAAACTAACGCGACACTACGTCGACAGTCGTTCAAGTTTGAAATCTAGTAATCTCAAGTACGTCGACAGGCGGAATTGTTTCCTATTAAATATTAGCGGATAAGTTTTTTGTGTCACCGTACAAACCCTCAGAAATTTTCTAGTGCCACATTGAATGGTAAAAACTTACTAGAAAAGGACAGTCATATCTCCACTTCATTGAAACACTGCACACAGACACAACGTCCGTCGGCGGTCGCGGTCAATAGACTTTGGTTCACTCGTTCGGTCAGTGCGCATTTGCGAGCGAACTGGAGTGGGTGCGTGCGAGTTTTGCGCGCTTTCATTTGTGAAAGGTAATATCGTTATAATAAGAATATTTACGTGTACTTGTGTGTATTATATGCGTTTAGTGTGATTTATTACACTATTTTATTTAGAAATCGAAGTTATATGGTTGTGTTTTTACCTTTTATATGGAATCCAATGACCCATACCAAAGAGAACAAAATTGTATACTAAAATTATTTGACGAAGCTTCATCGTCAGAATCTAGCCAAGATTCTTATGCAGATGATGGAGAATATGGTTCCGACCAATGCTATGTGCCTTTTGATAAAGATAATTTCAGTAGTTCCGATTCAGAAGCCGTGGTTAGAGTAAGTCAACCGAACAAGTCACGACGACGTGTCGGTGGATCGTCTGATTCAAGTAAGTCTTCTACCGATTTATCAGATGTCCCTGACCAAAATTTATCACAATCGGAATATCAAACTGAGCAAGAATCTCAACAAAACGAAAATGTTCAGCCTTCTTCTAGTGGAACTGAGATAGAAAGAGATCTACTTAGTCATAATTCCCCGTCTTATAGTAACAACGAGCCAAACAACGACGACGAATCGGAGCATCAAACTGAGCAAGAATCTCAGCAAAAGGAAAATGTTCAGCCTTTTACTAGTAGAACTGAGATAGAAAGAGATCTACTTACTCATAATTACCCGTCTTACAGTAACAACGAGCCAACGGATGTGCGACGGCTGAAGACGTTCTGTCATTTTGTATGGTATTCGCAAGCGGACCTGCGCAAGTACGCCTATGGACTCAGTATGGAAAAAACATGTGTCAAAATGACAAAATTTGTCATACATTACAGCGCGCGAACGTGTTAAAGTTAATTCGTAGTGTGTTTACATCATTATACTTTCTATGGCCATCACAGATACGTGCAGATTTTAAGAATACTTTTATATCCATTACCTACTTTAATAAAAGTAAACAAAAAATGGCTTGTGTAATTTTGAATTTAATTTTGAAAGAGTTTCCGAAATTATTACGAGCCTTAATAAAAAAAATCTAAGCCGGATGAAGAAAATGAAGATGCTATGAGCAAACACCTATTTTGCTAATTTCTGCTACGGTAATGTACTCGTAAAACACATTTTCTATTGTCATACAAACGGGCGAAAGCACGTCTACAAATAAGAGTCTCGTATTTGGTATGCACAAAAGCCCGGTGAAGGTGTAATAACCGCGAGGAAGGCAACACATTAGTCAATTAAAAAAATGGTATGTTCTGGTCTAGTATAGGCATACTTGAGACACAACATTCACGGTTGCACCCACAGACGCACGATAGTATTGCGCCGCAGTGACGAACGGTCAATGTTATAACGTTATTTTTGTAACCAGTAGGTAAACGTACGATTTGTGTACGTTATTTTCATTAAATATGTTCAAGTGTTTACTTAATGTGGTAAAGAACAACTACAGACTACATTATGCTGTTTGTGAGCTTCGCTTGAGCGATTATGGATGGATTTTTATGAAATTTGGTAAACAAAACACCACATGCATTTTAATTGAACAATTGTTATGTATTACATGAATTTTAGGGTTCCGTGGCCAAATAAAAAATACGTAGAAAATATGGAACAAAATATAGGAAATGGCTCTGAAACGGTGTCACATAAATTTTATCAAGATCCTACTAGTAACTAAGTAGTTTTTGAATTGCACTTCATAATGCATAAATTTTTCACTTATCTTGTTGACTAAAAGCCAGTAGTTGGATCATGATAAAAATATACCTCAGAATTATGACTTATGAGGCATTTCACGTGAAGCGGACAGGGGGAAAAAAGTGAGTTTCTAAAAAGTGACCATATTCGGCCAAATTATCCTTCTAGCAGGTATGATTAACTACACATTTTTTTTAATATACTGTATATTCACCAAGTTATAGGTTTCTAAAGAATTGTAGTGAAAGTACAATTTTTTGAGAGTACTCGTATTTTTTGAATATAACAAATTTATTATAAAATATTTGATATATAAAACAACATTTTAACAACGCAAGAGCTGAACGATACGATTATATGAAAGGGCAAAATATTCTTATTAAACAAACAGACATTTATTTCTGTCCTAAGGTGATATAAAACGCTAGAGATTTTTTTTTTTGGAATCCCGGTTTGCGTCTCCAATCTCCAATCCAGAAACTAGAAAGTTTCAACCAGAAATCTTCTTGTAAAGAGGATCAGTTGTGCCATAAATTTCCATTGTAAAATTGTAAAAACTATAAAATTAATCAGTTCTTGCGTTGTTTTATTATGTTTTAACTATTTTGTCACAGTCATTTCTACAAGCCATTTTGTTTGAGGCACACTAACTGATATAAACAAGCGCTACGTATTACGCCTCTTGCGTCGCGGGTGTATATTATATTTTGATGTAACGCGTAAACTAATGTAGACCTCATTTTTAATTTTCAAGTGTACTTTTAATATCCTTTAAGCTATATTTTAAAAGAAAAAAAAGGAAAATAAAATTGGTTGAAGTGACTGTAATTCTGGTTTAAATAGTTCACTTCTGGTTTTGAACAGGATTTTTTTTTTTAATTTTATTTTATTTAAAAAAAAAAAGTATATTTGTAATATACATCGCTTTGTAAAATATTTTAAAATAAATTTGTTATATTCAAAAAATACTTTCAAAAAATTATAATTAAAATCACAACAATTCTTTAGAAACCTATAACTTGGTGAATATACAATTAAAAAAATATTTTATGTAGTCGTTCATACCTGCTAGAAGTATAATTTAGCCGAATATGGTCACTTTTCAGAACCTCACTTTTTTTCCCTGTCCGCTTCACGTGAAATGCCCCTTAAACTACTATTGTTGATTACGTTACCGTGTTTATGGCTCTGAAAACAACTTTGATTTACAAGAAAGTGTAAGTGAATGTGGCGTTTTTCTTCTCAAATAAAGGTTTTTACTATTTCTATTACCTACCTAAGGCAATCTTTTGTCAAATATGGCAAATTTCCGTGATTTTCCCATTTGTGTACGGTAGTTCTAAATGTAGGCATCGGCAACACTAATTTGAGTAGTAGTTTATATTTTATTTACAATTCCTTTTGTTTACAATGCGGGTTTGTCAATAAAACAAAAATTTGTTATTGAACTAACATAGTTAAACAAAACTATCAGACTGTAATTTAAGAGTTAGTATGTACTTAGAGATAACTAAGTTATTTCTCTGCAAGATTTGTTATGTCTGATGTCTACACAGTTTAAAACCATGCCGATGTTTGATTTGAAGGTGTACGTCCGAGTTGTAGCTGCTATATTTTCGGTAAGTTTTTGTGATATTTTCAGGTTTTTTTATGAGATAAATATGAAATTAAATTAGGTCTATAATAAATAAAACCATTTTTATAGTATTTTAAATATTTCTATTCATTGGTAAAGTTTATTATAAACAATGTTATGGTGAACATTTTAAATACGTACGTACGTACCCATTGAATTAAGCTATGAAATGAAAGGCGGGGAGACAGAAATATTTAGAAAAATATTTCTATTAATAAATTATAAATATAGAAAATGGCTCTAAAATGGTCTCACATAAATTTGATCAAGATCCTACTTGTAGTTTTTGAGTTGCACTTAATAATGCATAAATTTTTTTACTTATTTTTTTAACTTTAAAAAGCAATCAAAATTGGTTGGTTATCAGCCGAGCTATCAAGTTACAAACATACAAAAAAAACTCCATTTTTTTCAAGTTGGTTGAAAAATAAATTTTACTCTTTACTAATAACCCTACTTAAATAAAGTAACCTAACATTGATATTTAGATTGATTTTTTCAATTAAAGTAGTAACTCCACCAGAAATAATCTATACAGGATGACTGGTGAGATATTTGAGGACGTGATAGTATGCGAACATATATCATGAAATAAAATAACATAAAAACAAAATATTAAATAACTTCTTAGTAAACTTCATACACAGTACACCGAGAGTCCAGTATTTAACTGCGGAATAATTGGACACCGCGGTAGCGGGATGGAGGGCGGGGGTGGCGGCGGCGTGTCGTGTGCCGCGCCGCACGTGACGGAGTATAATATCCAAATTTCACTTATTTTTAGAGATATTTCGATAAAAAATTAAGCTTCTATTTTTTTATATCAAGTTAACGAGAATTGAGTACGAGTACCATAAGTATTGAAGGTATCTCACCAGTCAGTCTGTATAGGAACTCCACCCGATATTGGTGCTAGTTCTGGATATTCTTTCTACTTAAAATTAAGAAGTAGGGTACAACTGCTAAATATCGGCCAAGTCAACATTTTTCAACCAAAAAATCATTTTATTATTAATATTATTTGATTTTAATATAGATTTGTGTGTTTTTAAGGTTCTGCATTAATTTAGTGCTTTATATTTTAAATTTGTTTATATGATTTTGTTCGTATTTTATTTTTTTATTAATTTTTATTTACAAACTTTACTGATTATCTTTATATCGGCCGAACAAACCGTAATGTCGTCCTCTATTTTCCCAAGTATCGGCATATGTTTAGATAATAGGGCGCAAAGCAAGTAACTACATAAATGAAACGCTCAGCTGCTCAAATTATAAAAACATTCATTTTTTCACCTATAGAAAATAACGAAGAACGTGCAAAGTTTTGCTATTAATGTATTGGTTATAATATTATGCTTTTTATAATTATTAATCAAGTAAATTCACAGTCAAAGCTATTAGCTTAATTTGGTTGCCACATACTATCTTCCATTATGGTTAAGTACAGTCTTCCTAGTTTTAAAGTTAATAAAAATTTACTTAAAGTCATAAATTTAAAGAGATTGTATAATTTCTATTTCAGTCTTATAAAATAGAAAATATACAGTCTCTTTTTATAAATTTAAAAACAAACAATAAAATATTGCCCCCAAAACTTTTATCAAGGCGGACCTAAGAAGATAATATTAGATTACTATTAATTAACTTTGATTTTAACAAATATTTAGTCATTTAAGCAGTCGTCTTTTAAAAACTCGGATAAATTGCAACTACAATTACTTATAAAACAACTATAGGCATATTATGTTAAAATGCTCAATATTCAATGTCAACATAAAGCGGCCGGAATTTGGAATCGATTTCAACCATGTTTCTCCCAAATTTCGACCACCTGGCCGAATTTAGGTTTTTTTGCAATATACTATTCCTAACCCCGGCCGAGCAAATATTTCGTAAAATAAATACATAAACATTAATTTTGACACATATAATTAAAGCAAATTTAATATTCAAACGATATATACACCTTAAAAGCAATTAAAATAGTTTTTTCTTGACTAAAATCTTACTTCCGTCTAGAGCAGTTTTTCTGAATCTGAGCACGAAATACTGCCAAATTTAACTCATTCGCACACGTCTACAAACAATTTGTCACTAAGAGATATAGAGAAGTTCGATTGCGGCCAAATTACATAAACTAGTGCTCAATGGTATAAGGTATAGTTATTCATACAAAATAGCTTTTTAGAATAACTGTGGTTTAAATTATGACAAAAAAAGTGTAAAAGGCCGGCACAAGGACAGTTTACCCTACATAGTATACATTTCAAATAAGCCCTACTGTGTGAAAAAAATCTCTAAATAAAGATTTAAAAAAAAAAAGCCCTAACACAATAGAATAATGTTGAACCATGATCACCTCCATCATGTCAGCTCCATTATATCATAACATTTCATAATCGTTAATCTTAAGTGACCAGCTCAATCAGTTGAGAACAGCTGTTTTGTAATTGAATTGCTAAACTCTTCCTAGATAAACAGGCTTACACTGCTAATTAAATTAAAGCTTGTAAAAACAACAAGACTGATGATAAAATACTCGTTATAACAACAGTACTCTGTTTGAACAGTAATTCATGGTTTAGTAAATTGTTATTAATTCAAATAAGTATAATCCATATTTTCTTTGTAAGGTTTATGAAGGTTTAACCCCATCATACCCCTTTTTTTATGTGAACCTGCCACCTTCGGAAAAAATGAAGGGTTATGTGGGACTCCTAACAGCTAATACCACATGGTATCCTCCCCTTTGCCAGGTATTGGGCGGTGGAGATGCTTTCGCTCACTTCCACTTCTTTGGCGGCACTGGATTTCATGATTGATCACTCATCACACAGTCTCTTAACAGTAGGGCTGCATATCGTCAGAAGTAGTACAATGAGACACAGAGTTCACCACTTCAGGCTCCCACTGGCGACAGGCACCTCTGTACCTGCCGCAACCCAATCACAACCGTGAGGGCAAGATGAAAAGGCTATCCCACTCCTCTACAGGCCCAACTGCCACCACCAAATGGCCTACCACCCTGTGTTTGCTCCTCTTGGCCTCTCTTGGGGAAATAGAGGTAATGAGGAGCGGCCTCCTTGGTCCAATTGGATTCGCCATGGCCTCGGCTTGACCTTGGTTACTCAGCCCTCTGCCACGACAAGCCTTGGATCCATGTGTGGGATCATCCTCACTTTTGTCTAAGGGGTTTTAACCTTGTCTAAGGGGGCTTGAGGCTGTTTTTAATATAATTAAGAGTTTCAATAACTATGTACAGCTGGTATAATTCTTGTTGCAGATCTCATCAGTAACAGCATTTGTTTTTGCATTACTGCGCATGTTGAAACCAGAATTGTACTATTTAGAAGCACTGGATCAAAATCTCAAATGTAAGTTTAATATTAAAGCTATTTAGCTGTAGCATGCAGCATTACACTTCTGTGAGAACAATTTTTTTTAATAATAGGGTTTACCCCAAAAAATTGGTCCCACATAAATTTGGATTAAAAAAGCTAACCTACCCTTTGGATTACTTTTTTTTTAATTTGAAATAGGGGATGGTATTTTATCTACTCATTCATTTTAATGCTGAATTGTGACTTCTCATTTCTGGTAGTTCATTTTAAAATAGAAAATTCTAGGTCAGGAAAATTGTTATCACGTTTTTCGAATTTGCCCTGCTAATATTATAAATGCGAAAGTTTGTGAGAATCAGTGTGGATGAAAGAGTAACAACTCTTTCATGCAAAAACTAGTGATAGAATTTAGTTGAAACGTTACAGCAATATAGTTTATATATCAGAATTACACATAGGCTACAATTACTACAAAAATTATGTGAGTGAATATAGTTGCAATATGTCAATAAGGGGCTCAGAACAAATACCTGAAAACGTAAAAAAGAATATTAGGTAATAACAATAAGACGTACAATATAAATAATTATTGTCTCCAAAAAACGAGACACACAGCTGAAATCCATACTACTTGGTGAGACCAGACACTCACTCAGCTGATATCCATATTTCGTGCAATATTAAACAAAATTCTAATTTTTTTACCACTCGCCTAAATTTACTAAATTGTTATGATCAGTTAGTTCAAAGCCTGTTATTGGGATGGGACACGCAATAATTGTGACACTCACATACCGTGTCTAGGTAGGTTGGTGGGTACACGCGCGACGCGCACTCACACGTCGTCGTACCTACGTGCCGGTGATTGGAACTTGAGAAAATATATACGGAATTATTGAAAGTGCTGTGTATTATTTATTTTAAGTCTGATTTTTTTTAAACATTTTTACTGATTTATTTAGATATTGAGAATGTCCAGGTACTATTTCGTGCACTAATTTAAAAAGAGCTTAAGTATATATAATTATATATTATAATTTAGATGTATATTGAGTTATAACCAAATCTTTTTTTTTAAATTTCAGTTACCCATTACTTTATAACAAGCCTAATGATAATCACAAGTGTAGTCGGCTTCCTAAACAGTTTCGTAGTATTGACTCGAAATGCAGACAGAAACACTGGACGAAACATCACCCACTGGTTACTGCTAGACTCACTGTTCGAGACGAGCAGGCTTGTGTACGAGTTTGTGGTTGAAGCCATATTGAAGGGAAAAGGGCCTCTGCAGTTGCAGGAGCTATTGATCAGCGTTGGACAGTATTGTAAGTATACACGCTTTTATCTTTTATTAGTACAGATACTACTGTTAAATGATAAAAAAATCAGGCATAAGCATGAATTGCACACAAGTAAAAACGTTTTCTATGACAATAAACATATAACCAAAGACAATGGCAAAAACGATGATATCGCATTGACATATTGAGCCTGAGATGTCTAAACATTATTGTTAGATGTCCCTCAGCATAATTGGCACAGTCACTGGTGGTCGAGTTCTGTGCAGCAACTTTTCCGGGTAGGGATCCATCACCTTACCTATTCCCGCCGCTTTAATGACTCTTTCCTGTTGCGGCCCGATGGTAGTGTAGCCGGTAGATTTGCATATTAGGGCTTACTTTTCGGCCACTGGACAGCGACTCACCTGTAACATCTACGGTATCTATAGACCACGGTTATCTCTTAACATCAGGAGAGCCGCGTGCTTGTTTGCTGACTTCTCACATAAAAATATATATTAATTTTACCACTACCTTAACCAAACCAGAACACGACGACGGCTACTTTCTGTCAAATTCACCAGTAGGTAACAGGATGATGTGTAAGGTCAACTTGCAACTCTTAAGCTGGAAACGTATCGAACGCCTCTTACAGCCGCGTCTGAAAAATGTGCACTTACCGTCCGCGGACGCTTACTGCTGACGAAAACATCCAGCGCGCCAGATATTGGACGTCCGAACTTCCATGGTTACGTCCGCGACTGACGTCTGATAGTTTTCAAGGCGCAGTGTCGCGTCTGCTAGTATGTTTATCGTTTAGTCTAATGAGAGTTGCGTTACGTGAACTAATGAAATTGGCGTTTTTATAAACATTGCATTTCAAAAATACAACACGACATAGGCACCCTACGTGATCATAATGACTGAGTACCCTCTGCCCGAGGAGAAACATACTTATACTATTTTTATTTAATTTAAAACCTTGAATTTAGTCATAAAACAATAAAACGATATGTATCGAATATCCACTTTCCGTATGTGACTCAAATATTTTGCAATTACACAAGTTACATTAAATATTTAAGGCATCGTTTCTCAACTATTTTTATGTCACAAGAAAGTATTATCTATACGCTCATATCCTCGAAGAGGTAGGCAGAGGCACAAACGGTGCACCCACCACTAACTGAAGACACCTAAGTCTCACAAAGTGAGAGGTGGCAAGCAAGACAAAGAGACACATATACAATCCCGGGCAAAAATATTGGGGATTGAACTCGGGACCGCCAGAAGTTAAATCCGCCGCTAGACCGCTAGCCCACAAGGCGCAACCCACGAAAAATGCAAAAAATTAAGCAATAGTGTTGAGACCCCGTCACTATAGAATTAGTTATAATAATTATGAACATAGCGCTCTATATTTTGTACTGGTTTTTAACCTGCGGTGTACTTGCACGAACCAAGTATTAGCTTACACCTGTTCTTGTTACTCCACTAACTCCTTATTGGAAACGTTATTAAAAAACGTGGTTGTAACCATAAATTAACAACACCTTCCTTGAGAGGGATTAACGCGTACGTTACGCCAACATAACACGTATTTTCGTCCCATTTGGCGAAACGTTTAAAGGACTAGCGTTTCTTTGGGATTCCCTCCAATCTTACAAATAAAAGTGGTAAAAAGTTGAAAAAACTGAACAACTTAATTGGTTTAGTGTACATTTGTAGTTGTAATTGTGTTTAAACATGATGAACTATGTAACTAAAACATTGTAACACAAAATTAAGAAACTGAAATATTCGACGTTTTGTGTAGGCTATTAAATACAAACTGGACCTTTCGCTTGAGGGACGTGATCGCCCCATTGCGCTCCACTACTCCCGCTTGAGGGACGTGATCGCCCCATTGCGCTCCACTACTCCCGCTTGAGAGACGTGATCGCCCCATCGCGCTCCACTACCCCCGCTTGAGAATCGATCATTTCAGGCGATCATGTTTTGTGTGTTTTAATAATTGCTGTTTTATTTTTTCAGTGCTGGACAGCTTTTTCCTCTGCCAAATGATACTCAGGCATTAGCATTTAGTTATATAATCATTATATATATAATACAATATACCTAATGTAGATAACGGATGCTATTTTTTAGAGAATTCTTAAATCCATTCCATACAAAATGATCTCCAACACTAGCTTGGTAATTTTAAAAAAAGAAAAGTTATGATCTATATATTCTTTTAGATTCTAAGTTGTTTTATTTCCAAAGTTTTTTGTTAGTTAACTGTTGTGATTTTGTGTTGTTTTCATTAAGATTATTTATTTTTATTATGACTTCTATACATTATGTGATATGATTTTAAGATATTTGTTAAAATAATGACAAGTTGTAAATCAACATCTCCATAAACATTTTTCCATTTACGGAAATGTCATGTTAAGGACAAGAAAAATGATTTGTAAGAATAAATTAATTTCACACAGAACATACTAAAGATCTTGTGAGGCGTCTATATAAAGCTACGACCAGACCGGCCTCTCACTAACTGTAAACCTATGTAACAGGTTCTTCCTGTGTATTCTGTTTATAGCCTAAAGTTTAATTTTTATCAACAAATTACTATCTGTTATAATTATTTAATTTGCTTTGGAATGCGAAAAATTTCAAATTTTACAGTTAATCTTTAACTTTTAAACAGAGGGTATTCTCCGCCGAATAAATTTATAGATTTTTCATAAAATGACATAATTGCATTGCTATGTTGAATTTGAGTCATTTCAAAACTTTAAATTTAGAATTCAGAACTTCAAATATATGTTTTAAATTAAAACTACAATACGTCGCGTTGGTACTATTTTTTTAAATATTTGAAGTCTCAGTTTTGAAATTACTGAACTAAGAGCACTAATACAATCTCAACTATATTATTTAAATTAATTGGAGTATTATTAACTGAAATTAAGCATTTTAGTCACTAAGAGCTAAAACCTAGCATTTAGTTATTCAAATATTTAAAGAATAATATAATTGTAAATGTAGTAAACTCTGCCGTAACTACCTCTGGTGTCTCAACGTCATTTTTTCAATGGTATGGTTCAATAAATTTCATGTACTTCTTAGTATTATATTAATATTGCTTTTAAGAATGTTATCGTAAAAACAATTTTTGTTAACATTGAAGATAAGTTTTTTTTGTCTTAATAATCTGTTCCAAACGCAAAAATCGGTCACTAAACCGTAGTATGAATGCAAATATAAATTTATAACTTATTTGCCATATTTTAGTGTGTTCGATTGTGCAAAATGAAAAATTCATTAGTTTATTCTTAATAATAACCTGGTAATTGTATAAAAATAAAAAAAATACTTGACACTTTTTAAAGCGGTTCAAGAAATGTTGATTAGCCCTGATTTGCACTCTTATGTCAATGGCTGATTTTTCTTTGCGTTTGGAATAGACTAAGTACAGTAATTGAAGTACACAGGAGTATTTCAATTTAGCAGTTTTTTATTATTGTGAATTGACTCCAACAAAAGGAGATTATCAATTCAATTGTTTTTATGTAGTTTTCAAGGGTCACCAACCGATTGTCTCACAGGTTGGTCGATTTCCAACCTCCCGAACAAGCCGGTTTCCGTAAAGGCTTTAGCACCGTAGACCACATTCACACGCTGCGCCAGATTATACAGAAGACCGAGGAGTATAATCGGCCATTATGTCTAGCGTTTGTGGACTACGAGAAAGCCTTCGATTCGGTTGAGAAATGGGCGGTGCTTCAGTCATTAGAGCGGTGCCGCATCGACTATCGATACATCGTAGTGTTTAGGTGTTTGTACGAAAAAGCCACTATGTTAGTTCGATTGCAGGATCAGAGCTCGAAAACGATCCAGTTGCAGAAGGGTGTGAGACAGGGAGAAATTATTTCTGCACTGGCAGATGTCTTCAAGCTTCTGGACTGGAAAAGACTCGGCATCAACGGCGAGTACATCACTCATCTTCGATTCGCAGATGATATTGTGGTCACGGCGGAATCGCTGGAAGACTTGAGCAAGATGCTCGGTGACCTCGATAGAGTTTCCCAACAGGTGGGTCTTAGGATGAACTTGGACCAGACTAGTCATGTTCAACTTGCATGTTGCACCTATACCTGTTCACGTTGGGAACTCAATTCTTGAAGTTGTTGATCAGTATGTAGGTATACCTACTGTTCAGTTAGGTAAATCCAACTTCAAGAAAGAAGTCGATCGCCGAATCTAGCTCGGATAGGCAGCGTTCGGGAAGTTATAGGGTATCTTGTTTTTTTTTTCAAATCACCGCAGAGCCGAAAGTCGAAAGTCTTCGTCCAGTGTGTGTTACCGGTGATGACAAATGGAACTGAAACTGGATACAAGCGGTTGGTGACCGTGACTTGTGGCGCTCTTTAGGGAAGGTCTATGTCCAGCAGTAGACGTCCTCCGGCTGATAATGATGATGATGATGTTAACCGAGTACTCAGCCCATTATGAACCGATTTTCATGTTTTTTTTTTGGAATGTAGGTTTGGTATGTGTAAATCTGATCACGACCCGGAGGTTTTTCGACCTACAGGCCTAACTAATGAGAAATCGTAAACTATGTTAAGATAATTTTTTTCTTTGGATGAGATTGGTGTTACCATTTTACACTTATACATATTATATTATAATCGTTGACATAAATTGTATGTGATAAAGCACTAGAAGAGATTGGACATTTTGTATTATAGCTTAGATGTAGAAGTAAGAAGATATGAAGGTCAAATTATATTTAGCTATATGTGCGGGTTTAACAAACAATTAGCAATGTGAACACATTGGGACATACTTGCCGCGTACAGCCGAGCAGTAAAGTAATGCATTGTAATATTGATTTATAAAATGTTACTGTCATTTTAAAAGAAATTTTCACAAAATCAAAAATAGCACCAATACTTAGTATTAGGTTGCCTATTGCTATTTTTGATTCAATCAGTAGAACCTGAAATGGTTAATGCACACTAAAATAATGCTGATCGAAAATGCTTCCGTTTGAAAAGACATTTTAACTATTTAGTTCGTTCCAACGCGTCACAGTGTCTCCCGGCGATCTGCCCTTTGTAAGTGGTAGCTGCTGCCTGGTCCAGTGTTGTATGGCTAATAAATAAATATTTAAGGACCAATTATACGAATTAGTATAACCCTAAAACTATTGGGGAAGGCTTATGAACGTTCGACAAGTAGCAACAAAGCAACTGTGAGGCTTCCTAACACACTAGACATGGCACAGCTTCAACATGTACCGTAGTCTGAACATTAAACCATTGTATATCGTAAGAATGTGACGTTTATGTTACTTTTTTAAGACCAAATTATGTCTGGTTTCGCATTTCATTGTAACTTCTGTTTATACATTTGCTTTTATTGTAAACTGTATAACTGAATGTTCTTGCCAACTTATTAAACATGTAACGAGTAAGCCTAATTTCTATTAAATCGTATAATTAAAATATTAGATTTCTGACAACCTCGATTTTTGAAGTGAAACTTCTTTAGAATCGTTGCGATTTTAAAACGGGTGCAACGGAAAAGCGACAGGTAAGAAACACAAATATATATTCATCTCATTCTTATGTCGATTTACTGAAGTTTCACTTGTATTGTGTGTGAATCGCATACCCACTTTTTTTGTTAGGTTCTCTCGCCTTGAATGACAAATGTATGTGGGGTATCAGTGAAAAACTGAGAGATGAAAGCAGCACCATGTTATTATACCTCGAGACGTACAGTACGACACACGACTTGTGTGCGCGCATTTTTAGAGATTGTAAAATGGACAAAGAAAAGAGTTTAGTCAATATTATTTATCAATATTTTACATTGTAACTATTACGGTAATTTATTTTGGCCGTAGAGCTACAAGGAAGCGTACCCTCGCCAAACGGCGATGTAAAATCTCCCCACAAACACCAATAATCGTGAATGTGTGATCAGGTGTACTGGCGATTATACGCTTCATGTGAATTTTTTATATTGAATGACATGTTTCTTCTCTGTTGCGCTATACTTTTATAAACTTCTGTGTTTATTTTTCTTGTTATCAGACCAAATAAAAGTTTATAAATAAAACATGTGTTTTAGTTCATTTTTTTAATGTGTGAGTTTTCCATCCAAAAATATATTACAAACAGCAATCAACTCTTCAACAGGCTACAGAATTATAAATGTGCACTTAATTCTACAACAGAATATAAAGTAGTTTTGAATTGGCAACACTATGTACGAGCCTGGACATAAATAAAATAAGATAAATCTTCTATAATAAAATTATTTAGACACAATTTGTAATCTTAAAGGGTCTGAAGTCGATTGTAAAATTATGTATTCTGTCATTTTTTTCGTGATAGACCCGATCATAGAACCATTCACAAAATATATCATCACAGTCTGCCTTCAACTCAGTTGAACTATTTGGCAGATCTTCGAACAAATAGAAAAGATAACATTTTTATAAATCAGACACATATAATTATTTCTAAAAATTATAGAGAAAGAAAAAAAACATTTCGCGCCAAACAGTATTTTAACCTCTACTCGTTTAATTTCGTTTCAAGCCGACAAATGCTCTAACCATAAGATCTACCAGGTTTTTTTTATCCTATGGTAAAATATGAACTAAAACATTTGATATATATCAATACATACTAATTCATTATACTGACCCGTTGGAACAACAATGTCTCACAAAATGTGATCAAATACATTTCAAAATATATTTATCAGACATTTTTAGTCATACATTTCATTATATAAGTATTTTGATTTTGAATTATAAAAGTATTCATTTCATTTGTTGCTTTACTAAACATTACAGCAGGTTTCATTATAACAATTTCCCCGGATTTCCACATTGTCAGAACTTTTACACAATCAATTTACACGTAGTTTGTGTCTTTAATTTGGCTTTACCAACCACCTTAATGCTATTTAAATTTAAGCGAGACATTACTCCTCAAATGCAAGTTTAGCACCCTGTACCTGTAAATACACTCCAGTTGTGGAAGTTCAAGGAATGCAATAATATGCTAACTTCTAAATTTGACAGCTTCCACGTTATTCTGTTTCCCTTTCTTGTGCTAACAATTGAACACAGTTTGCTGATAAAAGATGATATTTTTTGCTCAATTCTTTTAAGTTGATATAATCTTATTTCCAAAAACACATGTATACAATCCAATAAATATCTGATTATGGTACAAAGGTACATATCACGAAAAATATGAAAATACAAAACGTATTCAAGCATTTTTTTTATAAAAGCCAAAAATAGCGGCGTAATAAGTTACGTATACAAAATATATATTACATCGCCATGGCACATAACACGCATTGCATCCAACGATAAACATCTCTAAATTCGTTAAATCTATTGCTCGAAAGTACGAAAATACTATGAATATTTTATATGTAATGGCACTTCTAAAATCATTTTCTCTTGAGAAATAACTCACAAAGATATATTCTGACGCTATGGGACATATTAAACATACAAGGATCGTTGCAAAACTATCTGAGCACACTGTACACCTACTCAACTGGTCAAGGTCTAACTAGTTACTTAAATACACTTTGTACAGTCGACGGCCAAACTACGGATCGCCGCAAACGGCAGCAGTACTGCATTGGGTTTGCTCTGTGTTAACTTTCACATACGAGATATGCCGTATGAAACAGCATTATATGTTTATCTCTTTCTTGTTCAGTGGTACACAATAAGACGAGCACAAACGTTTTAACACTTTAACAGCAGATCACATACAATGTACTTGCGTACGGAGTGAGCTGGTCACGTCCTCCGTACAGCAAGCCTGGGGTGAAATAACGCTTGCGGTACTCATACAATATGTAAATATTGGGGGTGCGGAGTGTAGGAAAATTTTAGCAGCGCGAAAGGAAAGGTGAAGAGTGTTCAAAGTTTATGCTGACATTTCGCAAAAATAAGCGGCAAACGAGAACGCAAGGAAACAATAATACCATTTGCCCTTGTAATATTACAAGGACAATATTTTATACACGTAAGGATTATACGACTTATAAAAAACCTGTAAACAATATTTATTACTTTCATATTTTGTTTGTTTGTTTTAGTTTTTTTTATTTATTTTGAGATCATCGTTCTTATATTTTTGAATTAAAGTTAATGTTCTTTTATTGCTATCACGTACTTGTTTAAATAAATAATAGATGTATCATAGTTTTTATTTCACGAGTCTTAAAACATCCGCATCTTAAACATCTTACATTTTAAAATTGTCGACTGTCAAAGTGTTGAAACATTATATGAAAGAGATGTAAAACAAGCCTTTATTTTACATCTGTTACAATATATTTCCGGAAAGTTATGCCTGATTCAATAAAATAATATAAAAGAGACAAACAAAAACGCTTTCTCTCTGCGGGCAGCTCGCCGTCCGTTTGTTTTGATCTAATGTTTGCATTTACACGCATCCTCCAATCCTGGCTTTAAAGCATCTTTATTTACAGCATATATATTATTTGATATTGTAATAATGCATAAATTTTATTTTATGATAAATTCAATCTCACAACCCACTACGAATTACCTAAAGTGAGCCGCGTGTCCGGAATTATTACATAGGTTCCGAAATTACAAAACTAGAACTTAAAATTGCATAATTATACCTAGTACAGAAAATAACTAGCTTTTGCTTCAGCTAGGTACATATCATGTGTTGTGCACCTTATTTTCACAAAAAAGTTTTCAACATAAGGTCATTGTAAACATTTTTATAAATCATACAATTTTGATATGAAATGAAAACCGTTTCTACTAAGAAACATGTGACTTCCCTTTATGAACTGTGCGCCATTATTTTAGCGTCACATTTCCCCACATTGCTGTGTAAAGCATTGTAATATTTAAATAAGTTCCACTATGTATTAAAAACATTTAATCTAAATTACATATAACAGATTTTCAATATTTTGGTTACTTCATAATAATCCAACACAACACGCGCGGCCCACGTACATATAAAATCTAACTAATATTATACAATTTGTGAGATGACACATCTGAGATCCAAACACAAGGAACTACAGCGAACAATGCCGATCCACCGCGCAACATACACACGAAATAAACACATTTAAATCTAAGTCATAATATTGTTATCTACATTAAAAATATTGTCATGAATTTAGTTTACAAAACAAAGTCTATTTATTCTCCAAAATCATTACAGTTACAATAGTACTCCGCTGGGTGGCTCATGTTGTAAATCCTCCACTGCTCGAGGAATCGTGTTTGTTGACTTTCTACATTATTAGATATATATACTTTTAAATTGTCGCCTCTGTGGTCCAGCGGTCCGGGTGTTGGACTTGACTGCATGAGGTCCCGGGTTCGAATCCAGGGTCGGCCAACAAAAAGAAAATTTGATTTTTCCAATTTTCTAATTACAAAATGTTGGTCGGGATTGGAAATGTGCCCGGTTGGCGATAGGCTTACCACCTATCACATTGTGGGACTTAGTGTCTTCGGCTAGTCGTGGGTGCCTTGGTTGTACCTCTGCCTACCTTTTCGGGGATATGGGCGTGAAGATACTTTTTTAAATTATCAAGGAGTATTGTTATAGAAACTGAAATTCATTTATTGTGTTTTGCTTCGAATTTTACTCGATGAATACAAGTGCAAGCTTTTAAAAAAGTAGGTAGGTAGGTAGACTCTAATACGAGCCCAATTATGTAAACAAACACCACTTGATAGAAAAACAACCAAGTTTCAAATTAATTCTATGCTACTAAATGTACAATTGTACATGTACATTATACAGTACAATACATTACAGTACAATCACAGTACAAAAACTGTTTCGAATTCATTGATTTAACATTAAAAATGTACAAAAAAAAATAAGAAACAAAAATTGATTTGCACAGATAATTAACACGATATGAACTTGACACATAGAACTTTAGATAGTTTATGGAATTGATATAATTGGACATTGTTGAATATATTCGAACAACAAATTGAATAGTTCTTTTGCAAAGGAAAAACTTAACATTAAAATAAATAGCTTGTAATCCTGTAGTAAATAGTTTAGATCTTCAAACGTTGATTTAAAATAAAACAGAAAATATTTTTTTTTGTTTTGCAAATGAAGGAAAAACAGATTTTATATAGGTATAGAGTAGTGACGCTCATTTCTGTCGCTCATTTAAATAATGAACTGTAAACAGAATAGTTTGGAGCACCACAGGCTCTAATATACTCAGCAAATAAAGTCTCTCAAATCTTCTTTTTACTATTATTCAAAATTATTGTTTTTAAGTAAAACAAAAATGTAGCACGTTTATAAGCAAAATGATTATGTACCATTGACAAGTTTACAGCTCGATCTGGAGTGTACAAAATCACAAAAGCCATTCAGCGGTTGCCAGTACGTCATATATACTACGGGATATGTTAACCTTACTTACAAAACAAAGTCTAACAACTTATAACTATCGCTTACACTATTGTATGTAACAAATGCAACAAGGCTTGCTGTTATAGATACAGTATAGCAATCGTAACACCACATTGGGTGAAGGGACGAGCTCTTACAATACCACAATCGAATCATCTCGTTGTGGTCTCTCCATTGACATAACAAAGATTCTCTAACCCTTAATTTTTTTCTCTAAGAACTATTGTATAACGTCAGAAACGTGATACACACAATAAAGCACAAGCTTTGTTCTAAAAGGACGCTATCGTTCATGCAAATATCGATTTCCCTTTAATATAAATATTGTTTAAACAAGCGAGATAACTTGGAGACTATGTGGGAACATTACTTGTTTTTAACAAATATTGTATTCTAAGATAAATTTAATATGGTCGCATTTCGTAAAGAAATGTATCTTAAACTGTCAGAAATGAGTTACATCATAAAAGACATACAAGATCAATGAATAAAGATAATGTTATAATACTTTATTATTAAGGACAATATTTTACTCCCAGTTCATAATTAAATCAGAATCACAAATCTCAGTTGCGGCGCAAAGTTGCTTACTTTATTACAAGTTCGTAAAGTCAACAAAAGTAATTTTGAATGTTGTGCTCTTCTATTTGATTCACGTTTACAAATAATTGATTTGTCCGAGAATTTTAACTGCAATTTATGCCACATTTTTTAAGTATTTAGCAAAAGTGTCGAAAGAACGACAGATCACATGTATTTTTTAATGAGTTAGGAACAAATTTAACCGAACGTTTGGCACATCGCCTTTGCAGTACTTTAATAGGATATGCCTAATTATTATTTATAATCGAAATTGTTTATTTTATAAAATTCAGACTTAAGATGAATTCCAAAGAATTCGTTTATATCTAAAAAATGTTTGATATTTGAAATTTATATTGTAATACTCGGTTCATTAGAAATACGGCTTAAATTCAAGTTATTCAAATTAAAGTACTATATCTAATACTAAAATATAAATATTCCTACTAAAATATAAATATTCCTACAAAAATAAAAATTGCAGCTATATCAAAATTGACTGAAAATATTGCAACTCAAGTCCTAATAACCTTTTAATATGTGGACATAAATAGAAGAGAAGCTTTTTTTGTATATTGGTTACATACTTTTAAAATGTAACGTTACAAAGTTTGTATTACTGCGAGTCAAACGAAAGCTTCACATTAGGCCACGTAGTAGTGATTGTTCGAAACAGCCATGTACATGTTACAGATATCTGGCAGTGAACAACAATGGGGGTTTAAACTCTAAAATCGGGGTTTCACATTTTACGAACTGTAACTATTATGTACATTATTGACGACATAACACTACTTTCGCGAATTTCTATCGACATACAATTAAAATGTGTAAGGGCGTTTTCACTAAAAAGTACACCCTTCAATTTGACGCTCTGTCCCACGTTTGTAAAGTTGTAAGTTTATATGAATGTGTGATTGTTTTTTAACGTCAGATATTGCATTAAAATATATATTATTTTTATGTTTAAACATCAATCCTCGTCAAACTGATCTCAAGCGATAAAATCAGAAACAAATAAGTATACTGATAGTAGTTGTTTTTGGCTTGTCCCAGTGCTTACCGCCATTGAATATACCAAATTTATCAAAAAAATATCTTTCATACATCTAGTTACGTTCTTGTTTACGAGAAAGCTATTTTTTTATCTCACTGAGTGAGAATTGTTACTAAAACTATTGTAAATAACATAAGTCAAATTGTTTTATTTTAAATACTCGAAAACCAAACTGACCGGACATGTTAGGTACTGTCTCAATCCAAATCGAAATAATCTACTAAAGCCGTTTTCTTTTTTAAAAGCAACAGAGCAGTATATATATAGTCAATTATAGCTGCTATTTTAATATCTGTCAGTGTCAGCTGTTGGTCACATTTTTGAGTCAGACTTAAAGCTTTTAATTTTATCTATAACTCTATGACATCACGGATTTATTGAAATTTAGTACCGTTTTCATAACTTAAATTTAGAAAAATTTCCAAATAATATATGATGAAAATACATTTTCTCTCATTTTGTCTAGGTACATGTGACGTCAGTTTGGTGACTTTTCAAACTGTCACACAATATATCCAGTCACCAAACTGACACGTTGACATGACACCCTAGTTTTCGAACGGGTATCCTTTTTATTGAAAATGCCCATAAATACATATACATATTGTTAGTTACGGGTAACCATCCTGTTTAATGCATAATATTTGTATATCAAGTGGAGGTTTAGTCCAGCGATGTATCGAACACGTGGTGGGGTGGCGGAGAGTTACCGGTGCGCTAGAAGTTCTGCTGCCGCTGGCGCTTGAGGGAGATGGCGTCCAGTATGGGGCGGCGCTTGCGCTCGTAGCGCTGGTGCAGACCCTCGATCTCGGCCTCCATCTCGGCGTCCAGCCGCGCCATGCAGGCCTCCAGCTC
>NJDD01008391.1:16460-27451 GCA_002245505.1 Calephelis nemesis | reverse complement strand
TTACATCAGTCTGGTCTCATACTTGCATGGGAAACTCAGGTAATAATTAGTTAAGCGTAACAAAAAAAGCAAGCAAAGATCAAGTGCAAAAGGGAGCTAAATAAGTTTAAGGTAAACCACATCTAAAAATAAACAAATAAAAAAAACAATGAACCCCAGACAAACTTTTATAATATAATGTAGAGAATTCAAGAATAATCAAGAATAATCTCGATGCCGTCAGCTTATCCATTCAAAATGTATAATGGCACAGACAGACACACACACGAAGACTGACACACACACGTAGACAGACACGTCAAATTTATAACAGCCCTTGTTCTCCTTGCTTCACTCCACACTCCATCCCAAAAGATCTCGATCTTGCAATTATTTAAGACAAACTCTTTGTTCGATGTTTTTTGTCCAGTATGAATTTCGAAATAAACATAAATATGAAATAACTCAAAATAGCACTGTATTTATATTTAATATAAGTGGTGCCAATTTTACAATAACAAAAAAACAAATATTTGATTTTATAATCATAAACAAACAATCATATTCCCGATACCTTTTTGATTGATTGTATGGCATAGGAAATACTCTGAGGAGTTATTTTAACTTTTTTTTGCCTATTATAAGTTATTTTAACTTTGCCAAGTCCCACCTTCGGACATAACGGCAAAGCTTAAGGCAAACTAGTTCATACTCTTCAGCTAGATACGAGACGGTCCACTACCGTACGATTCCGAAAATAATTCCACTTTGTATAACACTTTAGTGTAACCAGTTAATAAGGGTGGTATTTCAAAACTGACACTACTTGGGAATCTTCAAGAAAAAAACCTTCTCCTTGAAGGTCGGCAACTTATTATGATGCGTGGACGTCGGTGATCAGTTTTAGTCTGCTGATTCACTAGCCCGAAAGCTTCCTTTCGTGCATTAAAAAAATAGGTGCGTTACAATACGAACAGTTTGATACGATTCCCTATTTTTCGATAGTTTAAATAACCTAACCGATTATAATAATAATTCGAACTTACCACAGTTACAGGCACCAGGCTTCCCTATGTAAAATTGTTAATTTGATGTGCACCTACCAAACTTATTTTAAGTTATCGCCATCTTCTTTCGGCGATAGTAAGAGAAAAAGGGAAATGAGGTTTAGTGCTGCCAGACTAGTTTGTGTATGACATTTCACGTGTCCATGTTCCATCTATTTGTTTTTCATTGGAAAAAGATAGTTTATGCTAAAATAAGTTTAGTTGGTGTTTAGCAGAATTACCACCAATGTATTATTTATGTTAAGTTTAGTTCTTATAAACTTGTTTAAATAATTGGATAAATAAATAATAACAATGTTTCGGTGACAAATATATGTATAGGTATATTTATTTATTGGAGTTGTCTTATATTTAATCTTACAACTGTAAATCCAAGTTTTTCTGTCATAATATTCGAAATTGCTAAGAATACTGAATTGCACACTACCTACTTACATTGTTTGATCTTTAAAGCTAAACTATTTTACTGATTTTTTTTATATGTTTAATTTGTTTTTTTTATGGAATCCATTACCTATTATCTTATAAAGAATATGAGTTAAAAAACACTAGTTAATCAGTCATGTTTATTAGATTAAAGTTCTTAAAAAAACAAATAAGTGTAATCTTCATAACTTCTAATTATGGCACAACGGTAAGCTTAGTTAAACAAATTAATTAAATATTTAAAAAAAAAATAATTTTCAAGTAGGACAGGTTTCGCTTTTGCTGTGATGTGGGTGTTGTGACATATTTTAACCTGATAGCCAGTCTGAAGATATGTTTGCAATTATTGAAATACATTTACCAGTTTTCCATTGATTTTTGTTTATGGGCAATACTTCCGCCTAATATGCGAAATCCACTTGTTTATACCTATTCATCAAAAGAATTCCAGTTTTGTCCAAACTGGATGGTTGATTATCCTGAAGTAGATACTTTTCATTGAATCTCCCTTTAACTACATTAAATTTTGACTTTGCCCAGTCCAATCAGAGCTTGATCGAAAAATAATTTGAAAATGATTCCATCTCTTAGCTTCCTGACCATTGTTTCACCATATCTAAGACATTAACCAAAAATCTGGATAATGGAAAACGTTCTCTCACTGTGTGGTAATGTTTAATAGATATTCTGATAAACGATTCAAGCGCATTATTTGTTATAGGAGATTCTTTTGAAGAGCCAATATACCGATTGGGATTTTGATATACCAACTCTTTCTTCAAGTGAGTTATGAACTCTCTTTGGTCGGCATATTTTATCATTAAAGCTGCTAATGCAGACTGGGACATATCTGGAAATATAGCAGAGTGTAACACATCGATATTCTGTAATGTTCATAATATTTTTTTACATGGAACCTAAAAATTTTTATGATAGTTTATTCACCAAATACTTATTAAATACTCATAGCCGAGTTACAAATTAATGATTTGGGTTTAAAGAGTGTGCATAAAATGAGAAAGCGCTGTTCCAAAGAGCTTAAAACGACATTTCAAAATCTTGTTTGCGATCATTACTAGTAACGGCAAGACAATCAGGATAAAATTTCTTAGTTTTATCATTAGTACTGACTAGTAGTCTGCTAGGAAAACCTGCCAGATTTGCTTGTATGTAGTATCTGCATGAATATTTGTGGCTAACGTGGTTCACGTTAGCAGAGACTTCGTAGAGATAGCAAATCGAAAAGACGGAGTTTCGCTCTCATGGACATGGTAGCCAATAATAAACATAAGGTGAATGTTCATCAACAGGTATCTTTGACTTTTTTATTAACCAAAGCTGCAGGTTCACGAGACTGATTAAAGATGGTCCGTAAATTACTCGACGGCGGCGGACCAATAATTATTTATTTATTTATTTATTTATTTGCAAATAATTAGGGTTACATTAGTTGGGCAGAATAGTTTGTAGTTCTTAAACCTAATTTGCCTAATCACAGACATGCAAATATTCATTCTATTACAAAATTAAAATCAGTAGCTTCATATTGATATCTTAAAATGTATATAAATTTATTAGAAATAAACGAATATATTTATAAATCATATGCACTTAAAATGTCACCATGTTATGTCAAATTTAATGTAACCTTTATCACAATTTGTTCATTTATCAAATTATCAAAGCAATATTATTTATAAATTATCATTAAGAAAGTCATTTAAATTATAATAGCATTTATCTCCAAGTTTGTGGAGCTGTTTCTTGAACTTATGTATATTATTAATTTTTTTAATGTGATGGGGAAGTTTATTAAATAATTTTGGTGCCATTAGAAGTATGCTTTTATGAAATATAGCCGTTTTAATCTTTGATGTAGCAATATATTGTCTTTTAATCGTATGCTATTTACATTATGAAAAAGATATTTATGGCACTTAACAAAAACTGCGACTTCATAAATATATATGCAGGGAAATGTCAACAAATTTAAATTTTTAAAGTGTGGTTGACATGATTCTTTAATTTTTAATTTACATACAGATCTAACACATTTTTTCTGACATCTGAAAACCCGCTCTTTTTCTCTGGAATTTCCCCAGAATATAACTCCATATTTAAGAGTTGGAATTACATAAGCGTAATAAGCATTTAGAACAGCATCTCTGTTTACGATTTTAGACAGATTATAAAGAGCATATGAAAACTTATTTAACTTTAAACAAACTTCCTCCACATGAGTTATCCAGCTTAAGTTAGAATCAATACTAACACCTAAAAATTTTGTATAATCTATGGAATTTACTTCCTCTCCAGAGCATATGACCTTTATATTACTAGAAGGAATGGTTCTTTTGCTTTTGAAAGTCATTATTTTAGTTTTTTCTAAGTTTAATTTTAAATTGTTTCTCGAGAGCCAGTTTGTGACCTTCAATATATTATGTTTAATTTCATTTGCAAAATGCTCTAAATTGTTTTGTCTATCAGGAAGAATAATAGTACAATCATCCGCAAACATGACCATGGGATATTCTATTTCGGCGGGAAGATCGTTTATGCCAACTTTAAAAAATAGAGTGGTACGCCGTATTTTGGAATGCTAACTAATGCTAACTAATTATTTAACTGTTTCTTGGAAGTGTTGTTTGGAATGCTAACTAATTATTTAACTGTTTCTTGGAAGGCAGCGTGATCCCTTGCATTTTCTTCAAACTGTTTAATACAGCCTCCGGTTTCAAATGTAGAGCGAAAAAGTTCATTAATTTCTTCTTTTGTCGTTTGACATATTCTATGCCGTGTCCCTTCTGTAGCAATAAATAAATAATAAATAAATAACCCTGGACAAGTCACACATATTGAATCCAACTCCAAAGTAAGCAAATTATATGCTTATGTTATGGGTGTTAGTCAACGATTCTAACACACAGAAATACTTAAATAGATACCAGTATATATTTAATAAACACCCAGACCCAGAAATGCAGGCATCTAAATGTTTATCACACAAATGCCTGCCCCTGTCAAGAATCGAACCCAAGCCTCGCGGTTGGTCGATGTACCAGATGCTAGCCACTCGACCAACGAGGCGGTCAAAAAACGAGGCAATAGATTCATGGTGATGGTTGGAGTGGGTTCGATAAATACTTTAACAGAGTTTGCTTCAAAAAGCAAACAAATATCTACTTGCTGTACACTGAAGTCTTCGAAATTTGACTTCTGCACTGACAAAACTTTTTGCTACCTTCTTCGGTGTTGTGCCAAACTGTGACAGACCACGGGTTTTTAGCTTGTACAAAACTCTCGGCTTCCTCAGCGTTTGTGAATTTCTTAATGATTCTCTATCTTCTCTCTCTTTGATCTTTGACCTCTTCTTCTTTACTGTCATCCGAGCAATAAGCAGGAACTTTTTCACTATTTTGCGTACCACTATCGCTGGCTTCTAATAATGTAGTTCATGTTGTGCCATTGGATAATTTAGTGTGCAAATCAGTATTTTTGTTATACGGTGAGTAATTTTGTTTTACAATGCTTGAATCTGTGTTTTATAATTAGATTGAAAAATTCGCTAACTTTGATTTATTTTAAAAAAACATTTTCTAATACTATATGTTTAGTCAAACAATTATTTAATTTGATTCACATTAATTTATTTGATACCTAACTACATGTACATTATTAGAGGAGAAACGTTATTTGTTTAAATTTTAAATAGATATGCAATTACAAATTCTCCTAACTATAATACACTAAACTTACATTTACATTTCAGGTTGCTTTGAAATATTTGGATTATGAAATTCAGCTTGAAGTTAAACTATCACGATCTAAGAGAGATGTCGAATTCATAGAGTCGCTGAGCTTGCTAAGAGTTGTGGTCAGTAGTTTTTTTTAATAATAATACATTTATTTCAATAACCAAACATTGGAACATTTAAATTTCAAAAAAATTAAAACATAATAACGAACCCAAAAATAATTACACGACTTTTCAGGGGTTCCCAAACGAGGCAAAGCCTGTGTCTGGGATTACCAAATCAAAAGCCGTCACCATAGCACACCATCTCTTATGACTTCAGTTTCAGTTCGAGTAGATCGTTTACGTAAATTATAAAATATAATAATGGTCTAAGAATGCTGCCCTGAGGAACAGCGAAATTATTTGAGAGTGTCGAGCTCATGATATTTCCAATTTGGACACACGTATGTCCAGTCTCTTGTGTCGTGTTGGTGAATCACCAATAATTATTATTGCGTTTGATATAATATAATACCATTTAATAATTATTGCCCCATGGTACTCTGATAACAATAATAATTATAATAAATTAATATCCCTGGACAAGTCACACAAATTGAGGTAGAACCCAAAGTATTTAATGTTTTTACGGTTTTTCTTTTATTGACTGCTGTCGTGCTCCCGCTTTATTTGACGAAAAAGGTTGTTACAGAAATTCCTTTATAATAAGTATCTTACAAATCGGGCAAATCCCATAAATGGTAGGATTGCTTCTTGCTAACTGGTGGAGACAATCTCTGTGTTTTAAAAAGCGAAGTTAAATCCAGGTCTCATAAATGACTCGAGTATTAACCTAGGTCGAGCAATTTTTATTTGTCGTTGTATATATTCTTGGAAACAAGTTGACAACATATTAATAAATAATTGTAGCCTGGTTGACTCCACCTGCTTCAGAAACTCTTTACAACTTGACTTCCGTAACCTTGTAATCAATGTTTGTTTTATATCTTTTTTGGCCCTTACGTACCTATGCGAGCCCCATTACCTTTTTAGCCTCTATGTTTGCGAGCCCCAGTATCTCTATATTATGCTCTATGATATCGGTTTCACTACGATTGGATTTCAGAAGATTTGTTTAAACAAGAGTCAAAGCTAGTAGGAAGGGAGATTGCTGGTACTAAGTTATGTTATAATAAATAAATAAAAAATTTCCCTGGACAACTCACACAAATTGAATCTAACCCCAAAGTAAGTAAATTATATGCTTCTGTTATGGGTGTTAGTCAACGATACTAATACATAGAAATACTTAAATAGATACCAGATTAGATTTAATAAACACCCAGACCCGGAAATACAGACATCTAAATGTTCATCACACAAATGCCTGTCCCCGTCGGGAATCGAACCCGAGCCTCGCGGTTAGTCGGTGTAGTTAGGCGTGTACGCTAGCCACTCGACCAACGAGGCGGTCAAAAACAAGGCGGTATGTTCTGCTGTCGTATACAAGTAATCGGATATAATATTGTATATGTTTCTTATATCTAGAAAATCTATGTTCATATCACTAGTGAAAATAATAGTCGAGTTATTCCGAATAGATTCTAGAAACTTTCGGACAGAGTTTATAAAAACACTCGTATCACTAAAAGTTGGGGAAAGGTACCTAGCACCGCTATTTCCTGGCCAGGTATGGTAATTGGTAATAAGTAAGCTGAGTGCATCAAGTAGTGGTTCCGTAACAGTTACGTCCTTTACATACACATCACTCTTATATACTTTGTGCTGAGTGTGAATCGAACCAAGGAATATTTTCTAGAGTCGTACTCGGTATGAGCCAACACTCTGTAAGTACTGTCACGTCGCAGCTGGTATCTATTCGATGCAATTCCTCAAGAAAAGAATTAAATTATTTTTTTTGTTAATACATACTCCTTCCATTAATTTATTATCAGAACTCCAAAATTATATTTGTTTGTGAGATGTTATTTTATGACTTATATATTTAGAGTTTTATCTTATTGTGATGTCAAGTCTAAGTTAGCCATAATACCTACTTGCAATACAATAAACCTACCAGCACAGCTTGATGAAAACGAAACAAAACTTAGTTAAGTACACAGATTAACTAAAATATTATTCTTTGTATAAGGTATAGAAGTCCGTTGAACGGTATATTTTCTTTAGATATATTATGCTTTTCATAATAATTATAGTAATTAACAATTAAATTATTTTAATATTCTTTTGATTAAAATAATATAAAAAATATTTAATTCAAATACCAAAATTAATTAGTTACATTTTCCCCTGAAAAATGCCATCTCAACGATCGTTTTGAATTTATATTTGGTCTCCACCTCCGATGAGCCAACGAACCTCACGGTGTGTTATCCGGAATGGAGGGTACCTTATATTATATATTATAACCAGTACCTGGATGCCCGAGCTTTGCTCGGTTTAGCAAACACTCATTGACTTCGTGTCACTTAACAACGCCATCTACTGGAACAACTTTATTGCTCAAAAAAAAGTATTATGATTCGCCAATAGATGTCAGGAAGAGTCATATTTTTCAGTTTAACCACGAATAAAATGACATTTTCTAAAAGTGGTTCCTAGCTAGATCGATTTATCGCCCCCGAAACCCAATACATACTAAATTTCATGAAATTCGTTAGAGCCGATTTCGAGAATCCAGTTATATATATACAAGAATTGCTCATTTAAAGGTATAAGATAATATGGTTATAACGTTCATAGCCATATTTTTTTATTCCAGTCTGAATGGTAGATTGAATTGTAAATCCACTACACAAGAGAACTACCGATCCTGTTTTTTCTTAAAAAACGTTGTACCGTCTTTGGTGCTTGCTGGTGATAAACATGCACATGGTTGTCACTGTCTTATATTCGAGGTGTTAGGCTAATTCCGAAAGTCTGTCGGCTACCCCTCCGAAACGCAACATGACACTGTCTTTATGACGGTAAGAAAAGGTAAGGCTTTGTATCTCTTCCCGGGTGAGTTACAGCATGGCACTCTACCAGCAGTGCAGTGGTCTTGCTGACAGTGACACATTTAACCATGTCTCACCTCTTACGAACAGCTTGAGAGAAAGGCAGATAGTCTATTTTACACAGAGGACCCGGACCAAGGTATACGGACACAACACGGGGGAACGTGTATTCTATCAATCAGGAAATCCGCCTGGTTGTTTGCCTTTCCATATATATAAAAGGACATGCCCTTGTAAGTTGTACATTTCCATCAGCAGTCTTTTTTATATATATTTTTGGTGGCCACGTAAGCGACATATATAATTAACTTTAGTCTTTCATATGTCATGTAAATCGAGTTACATGATTAATGAAATTACTTTTTATGTCGTTTAAATCTAGATTTTGATTGATTTCCAGGGTGTTTTTATCGTGTATGGAGTTGGAGTCGGATTGTCAGTCATATTTTTCGTGGTTGAAGTTTTATTTAATAAATATAAAGAAAAATAAAATATACGTACCTATCAAAAATGTTTTATTTTTAATCTTCTTCCAAAGCCTAATACGTGTTGAGTCCATTATAATGATAAAGTATAGTGCCATCAGACCAGAGTAACCCACTCCTGAATCTCGATATTATGAAAATTGGAATTGTATATGTCATTCTAGGTACCTACTTAACATTTATTACATTACTATTGACTAGTAAACAATAAATTATTTGACTAGATTCGTTGATTAAACAAAACTACATATAAACAAAAGTACCTACCTAAAGTCACACAATATACGATTCCAATTTCCAATTCGCATGATATCGATATAAAAGAGTAACCCTACAGGTGCTAGAGTCTTACGACAATTTATACTTACTACCTACCTATAGATATCCTAAAATTGGCAACGCATAATTGTAAATTGTATATTTATCAAAGTAAGGCTTAACAAAAAGAAGATTGAATTTTTCCAATTATCTAATAAAAAAAATGTTGGTCGGGATTGGAAACGTGGCCGGTTGGCGATAGGCTTGCCACCTATCACATTATGGGACTTAGTATCTTCGGCTAGTCGTGGGTGCCCTGGTTGTACCTCTGCCTACCAATTTGGGGATAAGGGCGTGAAGATAATTTTTATTTTTTTAAGGCTTAACAGACGAGCTGTTTGAGTGTGCTGCATAATGTGCGTTTTTGACGTTGTTTTTATTTTTTAACATTTCTAATGGCTTATTAATATATTAAAGTATCTTTACCGCCACATCCCGAAGGTGTAGGCAGAGGCACAACCAGGGCACCCACGACTAGCCGAAGACACTAAGTCCCACAATGTGACAGGTGGCAAGCCTATCATCGCCAACCGGGCACAAATCTAATCTCGGGTAACGTTATTTAAGTAGAAAATTGAACAAAAAACATTAATTTCTTCATGTTGTCCGACCCAGGAATCAAATATTGGACCTCATGAAGTCAAGTCCAACATTTGGACTGCTAGACCACAGAGGCGATAAATACATTACTTCTTGTCATTTATTAATTACATCTTTTGCAAGATAAGTATCGTACCTATATAAGTCACAAACTAGATATTATATACTTAAATGATTAATGAAAAAATTTGAAAGCTATGAAAAATAAATGTGAAGATTTAATAAGGAAAAAAACAGTAAATGTTTACGGTAAGTATTAAAATAAGGTCGAGATAGGGGATTGATTGGTAGAGATCTCGAAATCCCAGGTGTAGGTAGGTATTTCGAAATTTTCAGGTTATAATTTTACATATCACAGGATTTTGAATGCAAGTCTACTTTTGTCACTATTCGATTAGTGGTTTTTGTGTTAAACATATTGTCTTTCGCTTCATTGAAGAGGTCGTCTATATATTTATACATACGGTCTAAGACCCGAACCTATAGTAGAAGATCCGAACCTACATCGACTTACACCGAGCTGATAATCGAATAAAACATGTTTTAAAGTCAAGGAAGCATATTAGCGATCATAGTAAAAGTGGGTTGCCTAAACAAATCCTGGACCGAATATTTTTAATTATTAAAAAAATGTTTTTCATGTTTTCAATTTTTTTTCAGGCAACCCTATAAATAAACATAAATTGCAAAAAGAATTGTAAAAATCATAATAAAACTGCAAATATGTTCATTTATTTTTTAACTAGTATCCGATCCTGTGAAAGTAACTAGCATCGACAATTATCTGTTTATACCTGGCAACCCAAATAAGGGGCGGTTCATAAAATACGTTCGCATACAAGGAGGGGGGAGGGGTTTGGCAGAGCGTGACAAGATGTGACAAGGGGGTATACGGCAACGTGACGTTCGCCGTTTATTATTTTTTTGACATGAGCGCTAGCTCTGTGGCGCGACTCTAGCGGCGTTGCGATCCGTCACAACGGGTTTCTTTGTTTTTCCAATAACTGAGATAGTAACACTTCCACGTACCCTGCGCTCTCGATTCAATAACAAATGATAATACTGTTTCTTACGTATTTATTATGTCAAAATCAAGGCGAGCTCAAGAGCTGTTATGCATAGTAGGAAATGAAAATGATGGTCCGGAAGATGCAGAATGGTTAGATGACAATGAAGTGGACGGTAGCTTTGAAAATGAAGAAGAAGATGGTGCAATACCGATTGTAGACATTTCGGCTCATTTAGAAAATCCTTAGACTTCTGAATAATAGAAATATTATTTATTATTTATATGTTCGTTGTGAAAGATATTTATTAATTTATTTAAATTTTATTATAATAACTAAATAAATATTTTTAATTT
>NJDD01008388.1:1190-13673 GCA_002245505.1 Calephelis nemesis | reverse complement strand
GACGAGCGCCTCGGGACCAGTTGCTGCGCGCTGCCAGGGTACGTCGAGGTATGACGACAGATATGATTGAAGTCCCTGGTAATTCTCGTCGTATCTACATTAATGAACATCTTACAAAAAAAACAGGATCCTTTTTAGTAAAGCTCGCTCTACAGGATCACAGTTAAAATTTAAATATGTGTGGACTTCAAATGGGTCTATTTTTATGCGAAGAACGGAAACAAGCTCTGTTTTGCGTGTTACATCGGAATCTACATCAGAAAACCTGCTGAAAAGTTCGAAAACTGCTAATCATACCAACGAACCGGTTAAGAATCAGAATTCCTAACCTGTATAAAGCTTTTTATTTCTGCGTGTGTATTTTATTTTTGATTTTTGTAATGTCTTTTAACTATCAATCATTACTATTAATATTATGTCACGCAAACTTTTGTATTGTTATATGTGTATGTGTACTATATGTGTTGTTTTGCCTTATTTTAACCACAGAAAAGAATTTAAGATTTTATAAAATTTACAAAGGAATTAAACTTAATTACTCTAGTTTAATTTTTAAAACTACTCTTAATATGACAATTTATAAAGTAAGGCTGATTGTTTATAACCTACAGCCTAAAAAAACATGTTATGTTACTAATAGTACACTTTATCAATTTTCTTTAATTCTTGAAAACACATATCTTAAGGTTATTTCTTGTTGGGACCTGATAGTAATATCACTATTGTTTTGTGTACACTACAATAAAGTACAATATTTTTCTTGCCGGTTCTGCTTTATATATTTTTGTATGTCTTTTTTAAGTAGTGGAATTTGGGAGCGCATAATATGTAGAAAATGTGGCGTTTTAAATATATTATTTTACTTTTCTTTTAATTTCAAGAAAATAAATTTTGTTGATTTCTATCAATCATATAAAAAATATAACATATTTGTAAAAAAAAACACCAAACATTCTTTTACATTTCATATTAATAAAAATAAATCAGTTTGTAATACTAAATTTTATTCCTGTTACACCATGCTGGTATATATTTATTTGGAAGCATTATAGCTAACCTAGATTTTACGTCACAATTAGATAAAACTCTGAATATTACATGTCATAAAATAACATCTTTAGAAGATTGCGATAAATTTATAACGGACAAATATAATTTTAAGATCCTGACATTTAATATAAGGAGTATCAGCAAAAACTTCAATTCTTTTCTTGTGGCGCTGCATCGACTTGATATCAGTCAGTTGTGACGTGATGGTACTTACAGAATGCTGGCTCAACCCCAGTAGGCTCATAGGAAATATACCTGGGTAGGTATACATCTTTTCACACACAGCACAATCGGAATCAGAGCGGGTGTGTGGTTGTGTATGTGAGGGATTGCTGGGACGTAATTGTTATGGAACCACAACTCGAAGATGCATGTAGCTTACTTATTAACATACCTGACCAAAAGATCGGTACTGGGTGTCTACCGTTCCCCGTCATTTAGTGATACGAGCATTTTCATAAACTCTCTACAGGACCTTTTGGAATCTATCCAAAATAACTCAACTATAATTTTCACGGGCGACATAAACATAGATATTTTATCAAAGGATTTAAGGAAAATTAATATCGTTTCCGATTATTTATGTACGACGGCAGAATATGGCTTGAAACCAGCAATATCCTTACCTACCAGGTTTGACTCTTGTCTCGATCACATCTTTTTGAAATCAAGGTGTACGGCATTAGGTGTGGTGTGTGAAACCGATATCACTGATCATAATTTAGTGATCATGGGACTCGCGAATCTGAGAGTTAAAAATAAACCGCAGAGGTATAAAACCAAAATTGATTTTGAAAAAGTTTTAGATGATGTAAGATGCAGAGATTGGTCAATAGTTTTAAAAGAAGACGAAGTCAACCAGGCTACAGAAATATTTACTAACATTTTGTAAACTATAGCTAGAAAACATACACACCAAATACAGATTAGTCGATCTAAGTCAGTACTCGAGCCATGGATGACTCCTGGTTTACTTCGCTGTATAAAACACAGAGACCGTCTTCACCTGTTAGCAAGAAAAAATCCTACCAATTGTGTGATTAATACGACTTACAAGAGATACAGGAATTTCTGTAACAACCTCTTGCGTAAACTTAAGCGGGAACACGATAGTTGTCAGATAGAAAAAAAACCGTAAAAACACAAGAGCACTATGGGATACTATAGCAAAAATTTGTCACTTTGAACGCAATAATAAAACTTTTCATAGCCTGCTAGCAATAACGAATGATTCAGAAGTTTCTCTTAATGTATGTAATAATTACTTTACCTCAATTAGACAAAAACTGGCCCATGATAAAGTGAAAGAGTTAATATCTTGCCTTAAAACTGACAGTGCACCAGGTTTGGATGGTTTTTCTAACATCTTTATCAAACATGCTAAATCCTAACCCCGTTAACTCATATATTTAATCTCAGTCTCGGTTCTGGTCGTTTTCCTGATCTGTGGAAAATTGCTGCTGTCACACCAATTCTCAAGGATGGCTCGGGAGATGACTACGGCAATTACAGACCTATTTCACTTTTGAGCAACTTTTCAAAACTGCTGGAAAAACTAGTAAATAAACGTTTGACGACTTATTTAGAGCAAAATCGATTGTTGTCGGATAAACAATTTGGGTTTAGGAAAGGTAAATCAACTGAAGATGCTGCTCAAATTTTAGTAAATAGTGTTGCATTACATCTGGACAATGGCCTTAGTTGCTATGGAATATTTCTTGATCTTGCCAAAGCGTTTGACACGGTTTCAACTCCTGTCTTATTACGCAAACTTGAGAGATTGGGAGTCCGTGGAGTGGCACTAGACTGGTTTAAGAACTACTTATCAAATAGAAGACAACTCGTAAAAATTGGAAATATCATGAGTTCAACACTCTCAACTAGCTTCGGCGTTCCTCAGGGTAGCATTCTGGGACCGCTATTATTTATAATGAACTTAAACGACCTACTCGAACTGAAACTGGAGTCATCAGAGATGGTGTGCTATGCTGATGACACTGCAATTCTATTTTTTGGAAAATGATGGGAAGATGCCAGAAATGCTCCTGAGAGGGGTATGAGTTTGGTATACAAATGGCTTCAAGAAAATCTTCTAACACTAAATACGAAAAAAACAAAGTATTTGTGTTTCCACAAGACGGCTAAAAGCCAGCCAATACTCATGCCAGATCTCAGGATCCACTCCTGCAAGAGTAGCTCAGTATCGGCTTGTAGTTGTGCTACCATCCAGCGAACACATGAGGTTAAATATCTGGGTTTGCTATTGGACGAGCGCTTGAATTTTCAATCACATGTTATAACTCTGACTGGCAGAATAAGAAAAGTGATAGGCATTATGAAAATACTGAGAAATTCGGCCGACATAAAGATTAGAAGATTGGTTTATATGGCTATTTGTCAGTCTTTAATCTCGTATTGCATTGGTGTCTGGGGTGGAGCCGCAAAAACAACTATGCTCTGTCTAGAACGAGCCCAAAGAGCAGTTCTGAAAACCATGGTACGCAAACCTCCATGGTTTTCTATAGATGATTTGTATCGTGAAATCGAAGTGCTCAGAGTCAGGCAAATCTACATATTAAGAGCATGTACTTCAGCTCACAAAAACATGATAAACTCCCGTACCTATCAAACATCGTTAACAAAAAGAGTTTTTAGGCACAAATTGCCAAAAGTAAAATCTAGTTTTGCTAGAAGGTTTCAGACTTAAGCATATGGTGCCATTTATAATAACGTCTCCAAAGTTTGCGACATAAAAAATTGCTCACTAAGGGAATGTTCTGTTAGACTTACAGCCTGGTTGAAAACGCTAAACTACGAAGAGACTGAATATTTCTTAGGTTCAAATCCTGTACGCGCTAATTATCTTTAATTCTTAGGTTTAAAATAGGTATAAATATTTTCGTTAGTTGTATAATTTTAATTAGTATTTTGTTTTTTATTTTTTTTTATTATTTATGTTTCTTATTTTGATCCCTTTAGATAATTATACTGGTAAAGGAATTATACAAGTTTAATGTAATTGTAATCGATTGGTATATTCTAATTTGGTACCCCAAGACACAGGCTTTGCCTAGTTTGGGGACCCCTGGAAAGTCGCTTAATTAATGTAAGATTCACTTTTTTGTCTCATTTTTATTTTAAGTTTAACATGTCTTGTTTTTGAAATAAAATTTATAATTTATTATTTATTGTTTAAAGCAAATAATTTGATTTCTTCGAGTTAGATTCAATTTTTTTATTTTATTCAGGGCTAACTGTTTGTTTCTAAGAACACTCATTGCCAAATGTCAATTTACAGAATACGCCTGGATTATATCGAGAACTCCTACCATGAAGCCTGATGTGCAAGCTGTAATTGACGACTATATCAACAAAACGAAAATCCTCGATCGCAAAAAATTTAAATGGGACGAATATTCAGTTGATGATTGTAAGCTTGGTAAATAAAATTTGATGAAAAAAAATTTTGAATGAACAAACACTAACATGTTTATTTTTGTTTTTATAAACAAGTACCCAAAACATATTTAATTTTTCTATTGATGTATAATATAACAATTGTACTTTTTGGAAAATTGCTTGTAATTAACTTTTTAATAGTCCTAAAGTGTCTCTTTTTACAGTATTTTTAACCGACTTCCAAAAAGGAGATTCTCGAAAGGTACACCGATGTCGCCGAGGTTTCTGAACTGATTTACGTAATTCTTTTTTTTATGCAGATTAGTTTCGAATTGGTCCCATAAAGATATGATTCAAGTAGGTCCGTTAGTTTTTATTTCATGAGCATTTTTTTATCTACTTTCACCTATCCCGATGTCTTTCTGTATTAAGATTTTTTTTTCATCAGGTACTACTTTGCGGAAATCCATTATAACAGATGTAAAATAAGCCTTCACACATCTGTGATATTTTATCGTCATCATCAATATATTTGTTTGTGCGTGTCAAATGTATGGTAGTGTGGGTAGTGTTTTATTTATTGATTTAATGTACTTTAGACAGTGTGACTCAAGTGTAAGGTTTATATTTAATAATGTAAGACTAGTGGTCGCCCGTTGGTCGAAATTTGACTATAATAAATTTTAATATCTTGTTGATAAGAACGCCATCATCATTTCTCAAGACCAACTACTTTGTTTCCAAACTGTATGGTTATAGTTTGCGCCATCTATGATCTTTGTATTTGTTTGTGTGTGTGTGTGTCAAATGCATGGTAGTACGTAAATGTTTTATTTATTAATTTAATGTACTTTATAATCTTTATTTTTGAAAAATATTAGCGTTCTGCACTTCTTCTACACATAAACTATAAGTGTGTTTTTGTATGCCCCAGTTTAGGCATCACGGATTAATGTATAGATATTGTAACACTGCATTAAAAATAACTATTCCGCTATCTGAAGTGATCCACTATATTGGATTTAAAATGACCCATTATTTTCGAGTTGCTCTCAACAAGTCCTTTCATTTGATACCCATATTACAGAAATATATTATAAATAACTGTTCCGCTGTCTTAAGTGGTTCACCATATTGGATTTAGAAATAAGTCATATTATTTTTCGAGTTTCTCTCAACGAGTCCTTTCATTTGATACCCATATTGGAGAAATACATTCCAAATAACTATTCCGCCATCTTGGATGGTTTACCATATTATTAGATTTAGAATGAAGTCACATTATTTTTCGAGTTGCTCTCAACGACTACTTTTATTTGATACCAAAGTTTTAGAAGTGCATAAAATAACTATTCCGCGATCTTGAATGGTCCGCCATATGGTATATCATAGAATGACGTCACATTATTTCGAATTGGTCTCAACTAGTCCTTTTATTTGATACCCATATTGTAGATTGCATTTAAAATATCTTTTCTGTCATCTTGAAAGGTCCGCCATATTGGATTTAGAATGACGTCACATTAGCTTTGAATTACTCTCAACGAGCCCTTCCATTTGATATCTATATTATAGAAGTGCATAATAAATAACTGTTCCGCTATCTTAAGTTGTCCACCATATTGTATATAGACACAAGACACATCATTTTACATTACATTTTTGAAGTCATATTATTTTTCGAGTTGCTCTCAACGAGTTCTTTTATTTGCTACCCATATTGTAGAAATGCATTCAAAATAACTATTCCGCGATCTTGGATGGTCCGCCATATTGGATTTCGAATGACGTCACATTATTTTTCGACATTCTCTCTCAACGAGTTCTTTCATTTGATAGCCATATTATAGAAATACATTCAAAATACTTATTTTTTCCGTCATCTTGAATTGTTCGCCATATTGGATTTAGAATGACGTCACATTCGTTTTCGAGTTACTCTAAGCGAGCTCTTTCATTTAATAGCCATATTGTAAAAGTGCGTTGAAAATCAGTATTCTGCCGTCCTGGATATTCATTCTCGAATTCCCTTGAATGCACACAAAAAATTTCATCAAAATGCGGCCAGTCGTCTAGAAGGAGTTCAGCGAAAAGCACTGAATTAAATATAAAAGACTAGCTGACCCAGCAAACTTCATATCCCTATTTTAAAATAAAAAAAACACTTGTACTGTTTTACGTATCACTTATAATTTATTAGGTACTTTATAAATAGCCTACCGGTTTCGCTTATGACAGCATCATCAGGGCTAGAACTTAAACTACTAAACAACATTTTTGATTTAATCAATCTATATTTTGTTTATAATAAATATTGTTTATATAAAAATATTGTTTAGTAGTTTAAGTTCTAGCCCTGGTGATGCTGTCATAAGCGAAACCGGTAGGCTATTTATAAAATAGTAATTTATAAGTGATACGTAAAACAGTATAAGTGTTTTTAATTTAAAAATATGAATATTTGGAAGTTTTACCCAGCGCCGACGATGGAAAATATCAAACTTCGTATCGCTTGATATTAATGCTTCAATAGTAGCGCAGTTTGTCGAATACAATGTGAAACCTTCCAAAATCAACAACTACTTATTATTTGAAAATTAATTAAAAAAACATTTTCTAAATTTAAACTATTCTCGAATTCCCTTGAACACACCAAAAAATTTCATTAAAATCGGCCCAGTCGTCTAGAAAGAGTTCAGTGACAAACACACGAACACAAGAATTACATATATTAAGATAAGCAGATAAGTTTTATATCATGTATTTAATTACACGTTATTAGTATGTAATTGGTAAAACTTTTTTAATAAAAACTGAAAACAAAATGTTAAACTTATTATTAAGTTTTAAACTATTACGTCACGTATAATTCAGTATAAGTAATTTTGAGAAGACGTCAAACAAGCAAACTTTATTTATTTTTATTATTCCTCGTGTTGATTTAGACTCTTTGTGTAGAATGCATAATCTGCCACTACACTGGAAGCTCGTAAGAGGCGAGAATAGGTTTAAATATACTATTACCAACTAAACCATTGGTAGTGGAGTGCTGTACCGGGTAGAGATTCACTGCTTTACCTATTCCTGCCGCCATAATAACAAAGTCTCGTTCCAATCGCTAGAGGAGAGTAGCTGTTGGACATGCACACTTGATTTAACATTGACAAGATAATAACGCACCTATAACATCAGAAGAGCGGTGCGCGTCTTTGCTGGCGTGTCATTAAAAAAAGCAAGTAAAGAATGACATGGAATGAATACCTTTGCTGATTATTTCGGAGTTAATGTTCACGAGACAGTAGTTCAAATGGGCACACGCGTGAGGTCATACGTCATTGCAAGTGGTTGCGTAGAAGGAGCATTTTCAATGTTAATGCTGGTATTTTTAAAATATGATTTAAAGATCTTATTTCAAAGATTGTTTGGTTAATTAAATTATTAAGGTTATAAAAATGGTCTCCAATTTGGGTTTTTTCAGTGTTTTTGATGGTTCGATCATGATGATCAAATACATTTTTGATAAGTTGGATTTTAACTGTTTTCATACTAATATTATAAAGAGGAAAACTTTGTTTGTTTGTTTGTTTGGTTGTAATGAATAGGCTCAAAAACTACTGGACCGATTTTAAAAATTCTTTCACCATTCGAAAGCTACATTATCCTCGAGTGACATAGGCTTTGTTTCATCCAAATCGGTATAGTAGCAGCCAAGTTACGCAGGCGAAGCTGCGTGAAACTGCTAGTTGTCAAATTTACTGATAAAGAATCCTACTTCTAATATTATTTACAATTTTGTGACGAACATCAAATCCTTTTCGTGGAAGGTAAAGAAGTTTAAAGGCTGTTTATGCTTTAGAATGTTTAGAATTAAGCCAGACTAGTTTTATTCTTCCGAACCACCGCTTAAGCGGATGGACGCCAATATTTCACCTCGTATTGATTTTCAAATAATTGACCTTAACGTCGTCGCTGTATTGTAAGAAGGTTTGATTATCTTGTACCCAGATAAATGGTCGTGGACAAAGATCACTTTATGTCGCACCCACCACTTATGGGAGATCAGACTTTTTAGCTTTGATGCTGTAATTTTGGGCAGCATCCGACCTGTCAAATCTGATTGCAGTTTTTTTATGATAATGGAAGGCAAACAAGCAGACGGATTTCCTGATAGTAAGAAATTCACGCCGCCTAGAGACACCAAAGGTAGTAATGGTGCGTTGCCAACCTGAGGCCGCAATGTTAGGCCTAGAGCGAACCGGAACACGTCAACGGTAAGCATTGACATTATGGTGGCAGGAATAGGTAAGGCGGTGGTACCAATCCGGACCAGGCGCTGCGAAACTCTACCACCTAGTATGAAGTCACGATGTTAGTGACGTGTATAACTATAACCGGGGAATATAATATTGAGGAATTGGTGGCTATTCTGTTGTTCACGAAACATATTTTAGATGCATGCTATCTTTTTCAAATAAAGCAAAAACAAAGGAGATAGAACATTTTAGTCATGTCAGATTAGTCCGAGCTTTTCAAATTGTGGTGTTGTTAATCAACATTTTGCGAGTGACTGATTAAACTTCTATAGACATGTTGTGTACAGTCAAATCTGATAGTACTATAAGTCTCTTTTTATTACTTTCATTGAAAGAAGATAACGATAACTTAAAATTAGTTTAGTGAGTGGACAACAAAATTACTACCTAAATTTATATGGAACTAATTTGGAGTTATACTTTATACAATAAAATCAAAATTATTAAAACCAGATTTTTTGTAAAAAAAACATTATCGAGGTTTAACACAAAAAAATGTACACGTGTGAAATTAAGAACGACTCTGTTTTTTCATAAGTTACAAAGGAATTACTTTTTATAACGATTATAACAGTTTTACGTATGATCCAATTGACGTCTATGTTTTGCAATTATAAATAAATAAAGTGATACCAACATATATTTTCAGTAGCCAAAATCGGAACTAGGATGCTCACTAGATAAGCCTGCGTGTGGCAAACATTTGAACTATTTTGACACTTGTCAAATGTTACTAGATATAAGATAATTAATTAACTTTGAAAAAAGGAATTTTTGGAGAACATTTTCTACGGTAATAAGACGGTATAATTGTTTAAAGTATTTCGTACTGTAATTTACGTAACTGGTATTTTTTGTAAATACCGACACATATGTCATCACGCTAAATACCATGTGAGGTAGGCAGAGAGTATCGAGTGCTTAGTACATCAATCCTTAAAGATTTGTCTGTTTTGCTTCACAATTGTTTTGTAAAGTAAGAAAGTAAGTACCTTTACGACCATATTTTCGAAGAGGTAGTCAGAGGCACAACCAGGGCACCCACGACTAGCCGAAGACACTAAGTCTCACGATGTGATAGGTGGCAAGCCTACCCAACCGGGTACATATCCAATCCCGAGCAACATTTTTTTTATTAGAAAATTGGAAAACCCAAATTTTCTTCTTGTTGCCCGACCCGGGATTCGGATCCTGGACCTCATGCATTTTGTAAATATTTGTATATTTCCAGTAACTATGTGAAATATAACTGAAACCAAACGTCTCAACAACAGCTATCTTCGGCGATACCATTTTTGTTGTTCTGCACAGAAGTTCCTCAAAAGTCATAAGAATTTTTAATAGAGCTAATTAAACTGATTTCAAGCGTTACTTAAAGATACGGTACTGGTTAAGGATTTATTTTATAGCAGGGTAAATACATTTATAAGATTGGCAACATTAGCAGGAGCAGCAGGTAGCAGTGAAACGTCATTCAGCTGTCAGTTTTTGAAAAGTTAGTAGCTAATTAAAATTTACACAGCTATATTTATTTTATTATTATCTTAATATTATTAAATTGCTGCATAAACGCCGCACTAGCGTTGCTGCTTGCTGAACATGTATTTTGGTCGCACTGTAACTTAAATATCGTGTGTTTAAATGTTTGTTATAAATATGTATGTTCTAATTAAATAGATACATACAAATTATAAAATTTACTAGCCTTAGTTTATATATCCTAACACTATCTTAACTGGATGTAAATAAGTCATTATATTTTAGGTCTAAATTAACGACCCGGCTTAGCTCAGAGTATAGAATGAAATAGGAAAAAATGCTACGATTTTAGTTATCGTCTAAGTATAGAAACAAACAATATTTTCCTCTGTTTACCTGGGATTCCATCACCAGATTAAGACTTGGTGGCAATTGGACCACCTCGGAAATATGTTCTTTCAAGTAAAAAAAAAAAATTTTAAAATCGGATCAAACGTGGACGAGAAATCGATTAACATACACAAAAATATATTATTAGAGTTTGAAATCCTCCTTTTTTGTAGTTGGTCAATAAGTAAATAAAATTTAAAAGTTTTATGAAAATATGGTAAACTACTATTAACTAAAGAAAAATAATGTTAAAACAAATCCTATAGGCATCACGCGATGTAGGTTTTAGTGTTGATTTATTTGATTACTTTTCATGTACTTACATACAATCGCATTTACCAATTTCAAACACCGCCTCGTTGGTCGAGCGGCTAGCGTACACGCCTAACTACACCGATAATCCGCGAGGCTCGGGTTTGATTCCCGATGGGGGCAGACATTTGTGTGACGAACATTTAGATGTCTGCATTTCCGGGTCTGGGTGTTTATTAAATGTATTCTGGTGTCTATTTAAGTATTTCTATGTATTAGTATCGTTGACTAACATCCATAACACAAGCATATAATTTGCTTACTTTGGGGTTAGATTCAATTTGTGTAAAAAAAAACAGAGATACAGTATACATAAGAAACAAAAGATGTAAAAACCGCGAGGTTAGTAACATATTAACCATTTCGAAAAAAAAGAGATATATATCTCTTCCAATATTAAATAGAGGAAAGGTAGTCTGGGTACAGTGATGATACTTTTCACATTGCCTTTTAATTGTGCTTTAATAATAATTAAGATTTAATATTAACTACATAGATACTACTGATTACTTATATGTGCTATTTACTAATAGGTTTGAAGTCGGTGCTAAGCCTTAAACTAATACTTAATTATATTATAAGTAAGAACTAAATTGGATTGGCACCGACTTCAAACCTATTAGTAAATAGCACATATCCTCTTAACAGTCCAAAAGCAAAAGCAATTAAGTAATAGGTAGTATTAAATCTTTAGTATTTTTTACTGTTTAGTTTTGAAGTCGGTTTTAATTAACGTAGTTTATAGCTAATATGATTAAATTTAATAAAAATTAACATTAGGATAGGTGAAAATAGATAAAAAATGCTCATAAAGTAAAAAGTAATAGGCCTACCTTAATTAAATTTTTACGGGACCAATTCGAAACTATTTTGCATCAAACAAAAAAACTATTACGTAAATCAGTTCAAAAACCACGGAGAAATCGGTGTACATACATAAAAAAGTATACCGGCCGAATTGATAACCTCCTCGTTATTTTTGAACTTCGTTAGTAAACAAAATACAACATTTCAAATTAAGACAATAATAATATATACTCGTAATTTAAATGGAAGTAAATACCAAATCAATTATCACACACAACTTTGACTTTTCAAGTAATGTACTTTTACTAAAAAGTACCTAGTTAAAGTTTGTGCAAGTCTTATATTGGTTAGTAAACTGTTCCATTAATTTACTTTTTTAATCATTAATTAGTATTTATAAAAGAACCATCAGAGTCTTTTGGCTATTGGCCTATTAATCCCGTAACTGACAGACGTACCCAAAAACGTAGTCATTGAGGACTTCCTCCTAAAGTAAAACCTACATCCTAAAAAGTAATAAATTTATACCAAGCTAGCATATCGCGTGAAACAACTAGCTATTATCATTAATTAAAAGATAGATAACATAAGATGATTTTTATTATTAAAAAAAATGTGTCATAGTTTAACAATAAAGTTCGGTGTCAATTATTTTACCGTTAGTACTTAGCTGCTCTCACTGACGGTGTATACTTAGTCTGGCCATAAATACTGTTACACTTAAAAATAAAAA
>NJDD01008383.1:2215-14773 GCA_002245505.1 Calephelis nemesis | reverse complement strand
AACCCCATCTCAATCGGGCGGGCTAGATGGAAAGCCCACCCCCCTCCTCCGCAGGCCTACAAGCTGCCAACCCACGCGGGCCAAATGACCCACCACCCTGTATGCGCTCCTCGTGTTCCCATCCCCTCTTGGACAGAGAGGGGTACTGAGGAGCGCCCTCCCTGGTCCGTATTGGTTTCACCGGGGTCCCGGCTCGACCCCAGCTACTCAGCCTCCCCGCCACGACAAGGCTCGGATCCTTGGGGAGGGGGCGACCAGGATTAACCGATATACATATATTATTTTCTTATCTTATCCGATAGATATTATTCATTGGTGACTATTTAAATACGTTTGTTTGTCCTAAAAGTAACGTAAACTTATATTTTGAGTCGTGTTACATTTCTGTAACATGAGAGGATCAAAAGTAACGCAAACTGTTAAAATAGTGATATTTTCACTTTTATGGCGTTAAGTAATTTTTTTTTAGGTTAATTTGCCCCTTTCTGGAGCCGGCTAAGACCTTTCGGCCATGCTGCCAAGTCTTCCGTAATAATCTCAGTTAATAACAAATTCCTTTTCATATTAAAATTTTAAATTCATTTCTTCAGTTTCAGAACATATTGTCTCCCCCTTTTTAAAAGTCATTTCCTTCACTGATATAGGTACAAAGGTTATTTGAGTCCTTCAATACGTCTTTAGTTTTAATTTCTTGAAGTTTATATATAATGTTTCTCCGTTCATTTGTTTTATAGTACGTCACATCCTTGAATTATTTTCACATAAATTTTAAAACTAAAATTCTGAACACCGAAATCATTTTCTTTCATGTTGGCGCCAAAACTTCTACGACAGTGCAAAAAGTATTTTTATTATTAATTTTTTTACCTCTATATTTTATGCTAGTCTTATATTATGTAATAAACCCATAATATCTTAATATTTCATGCCTTTTTTTAGTTTCGTCTTCAATTTTCTTTCTTGTTCAGGCCTCTGCCTCTTCTGTCGTGACAAAACACTACAATAGTCTTCCACTAGTATAGTTTACTCACTAAATCACATTTACATACAGCTAAGTAATATTTACACTTTAATTAATTTACAAATTGTACATTTTTACATTATATTACACATTTTGAACTTAAAGATTGGAGGGAACCCTCGAAAAGCGCGCCTTCCTCCTCCGACCGTTCCCGCCAACCTTTATTTCATTTACAAATTGACAAATTACGTTAAGTAAAGCTTTGTTAAGTATTTTTTTTTAAGTTTATTTGCCCCATTCTGGGGCCGGCTAAGACCTTTAGGCCATGCTGCCACGTCTTCCATATTAATTATTTTTTCATTAGTCATATTATGTCTTCCGTATTTATTACTAAAACGTAGTGATTATATTCTCTTTGTTTATTACTTTTATACAGTCATTGGTCGCTTTAGGCCATGCTGCACGTCTTACGTTATTATAATATTCTTTTTTATATTAAAATTTTAAATTCATTTCTTCAGTTTCTGTTATGATGTTTCTCCGTTAATTTGTTTTATAGTACTTCACATCCTTAAATTACGATTATTTTCACACAAAAAACTAAAATTCAGTCATCAAACAACACCAAAATCATCTTCTTTCATATTGGCGCCAAAACTTCTACGACAGTGCAAAAAGTATTTTTATTATTCTTTTTTTTACCTCTATATTTTATACTAGTCTTACATTATGTAATAAACTCATATCTTCATAATTCATGTCTTTTTCTAGTTTCGTCTTCAATTTTCTTTCTTGTTCAGGCCTCTGCCTTTTCTGTCGTGATAAAACACTACAATAGTCTTTTACTAGTATAGTTTATTTATTAAATCACATTTACACACAGCTAAGTAATATTTACACTTTATTTAATTTACAAATTGTACATTTTTACATTATATTACACATTTTTAGCTTAAAGATTGAAGGGAACCCTCGAAAGGCGCGCCTTCCCCCTCCGACCGTTCCCGCCAACCCTAAGTATTTTTTTAGTTTTTTGCCCCTTTCTGGGGTCCGTTAATACCTTTAGGCCATGCTGCCCTGTCCTCTGTGTACATAAATTCTTTCTTACAGTCACAAGTCATTTTAGGTCACAAGTCAGGTCAGGGTCTTGAGTAAAGCGGTGGGCTAGTTACTCGAGCTCATTTAGTAAGGTTTTGCGGCAACGAAGAAAGACACGATACACTAATTTCTTCGTAAATATTTTACTTGTGCACTTGAACTAAACAAAATTCAATTAATTGCACCTAAATTAACTAATTTTACTCAAAATTTACACGAAGTTCAATAATTACAAAAAACTACGACCATCATTTTTGACGATGGTGCCAACATTCAGTATTTTTTTAAGTACATATTGGGCGTGTTCGGCCGAAGTAAGTACTTACTAAATTTAGTAAGTCACTTACTATGCTTACAAAATTTTCGGCCGGGACACAAAATAAGTGCTAACGCAGTGAGTATGGCTTAATATACGACGCCATTTTGCATATTGTTTATGTACGGGATATGACATAAACCGGTGTTTTGTGTTATGTCAAGCCAGTAAGTCTGTCCTCGTCGAAAAGCGCTACAGTCAGCTTGTAAGACTTGTAAGTTTTTTATGCTTACTGGCTTACTAAGTTTAGTAAGTACTTAATTCGGCCGAACACGCCCATTGTACCTACATTATTTTCATGACTCATGAGTTAACTGTAGGTATATAAATTTTAAATTCTTACACGATTATTGTTTTTTGTTGATTGATTTAACATATGGAATCACCTTATCAAATACATGTCCTACCTTACAAATAAAAGCATTAAAATTCAATTCTTCGTTTGCGAAGTAAACACGTAACAAACACACTGACCTCCTTTTTAGAGTCTCATAAATAAAAATGTATATCAGATCATAATATCATATCTCATAACTTACTCAGGTTTTTGAATTTATAGAGACCAGTTATTATACGAGTATTTCTATTTTGTATTGGGGTAGACTGGAAAATCAACTGCATAATACCTATTTAAACTTATTGCGGCAAGTTGTGTTATTCATTATTTATTCAGTTACTCTAAAGCCTCTCATACGATTGCTTTGCGGTCAAGCTTTCTTACCATACTTAGATACTCATATCAAAGAAATGAAGACTGATGGAATGTTGGAATCACATAGGTACCTAAAGATCTATTATGTATCGTCTCCTCGCGAGGTCTTAGTTCGGGCGAACTACGAGTAGTTTCGGTTACTACTTATTTCGACCGCATTTATCCTACTCTCATGCTTTTTCTGACAAACCCCACTCTTGCTTCTATACAACAACGTTGGGATAAGCATATAATTATTATTATGCAAATTGAGTCTAGCACCTTAACTCAAAAATTCGCTTTGAAATAGCTTATCCAGCGCTCCATTCACACAATTTAATGCACACACTCTCATTTATACATCCGCGGTGTACCTTCCATACCAGCTAAATAAGTACAAGACAAATACCTAAGTACAAGCAAAAAACCTAAAGTTACGATAGAAAACGTCATTAACGAGATTTTGTAGTCAGGAAATACAACTATTCAAAAAAAGTGTAACTACTTAAAGTAAAACCGTGATTTTGTCGAAATTACCCCCCGGTTTCTGGAAGGTTAATCAGTTTTAATATAAGTACGATTTATCTCTTCATAACAAATGTTTAATACGACTTCGGTTTAGACTCTTAAACTAGTAGTAAACCGCTGTTGATTGACGTTACAGAAACTGAAGGTTAGTACTTAAAGGCATGTTTACGTCAATGCGACGTTGCGAACGTAAGGTACGGTTATTAAACCTTAAACATATTTATTTAAGAGTTAAACATCTTGCATATCATTCTAGCTACCCTAGTTAGCAAATTCAAATGCAATAATGGCAAGCTTTGCTTAGCAGGAATATGAGAATATGAGTGAATAAAAATTGTGGTCTGGTAAAACTTATCAGCGTGTCATTCCATAATAGAATTGTACCGCCAGGACACGGTCACGGTGTTACTAATTATTAACAATACATTCGTATCATATGCGCTTTCTGGCTGCAGTTAACCGTTTTTACAATTAAATCTAATGAGTTTTAAAATTAACACGCTTCGTTTTGGTTTAAAATAAAACTACCAAATTTATTAAGTTCATTGTATTAACGAAAGCTTTTATTAATTGATTAATAATTATTGTCTGAAATGTGAAGACTATACCTTACAATCTAGATGGCACACAAGTACATACATATTTTAAATAGATTATTGCATATAACAACTCACACCACTGCAAAGTGACATTATAAAATTCAGGAATGACTAAGTACACAGGATATACAGGACGTCAAAATTAGTATAACTACAGATAATTTGCTAGCAGTCTGTTCCAAGCCATCTGCAAGACATAATAACAACTCAAAACTATTGAAAATTGAATTACAATTTTGTCTCTTTTGTTTAAACTACATATAAACCTTAATTAATTACACGAAAAAAATATTAAAATTGTAGAGTACAATAATTTAGTCACAATTTAGGTTAGGTTGAAAGCCTTTTAATCACACACTATCTACTGTGTCTGGATACAGTTTACATACAAATATTTCAGAAATACTATAAATTATTAATCGAAACGAAAATGGGTGATATACCCAACCTGATTTGATATCCAGTACTTATGTGTCAGTAATGACATTTCAGATTGGTATCACTACATTAGTCCAATTACATGCTAATGATAACGTTTTATTCAATCAGGTCAACTAGTTAATCTTCATATTTTAAGCATTAAATATATATTGTTTGAGATTGTTGTGAAAAGTCGACTTGTACATTAATTTAAAAAAATACAATAAACTTGCAAATCAATTTAAAAACATAATAAAAAAAGCTAGGGTTGCGTAGCAAACATTTTGTTTACTCTTGGACTAACGAGTGTAAACCACAAACGAGAAACTGAATATAATAATTAGCAAGTAAGTTGCTCGCATGTTAGAACAAAAAAAATTAGCAAGAGTAAAAGGATACCAGTTCAAAATCAATATGAGATGATTTTTTTCTTTCTTTAAATACCTAATAATTGTGCAAAAGACAAAAATCTTTTTTGGTGCCAGAAAATTATCAGTCCAAGTGATAATACTAGCTAACACTGTAGTTTTATTAAAAATTACCTACTTTTATCAGTTAAAACTCAAAAATATCTGGAACAACTTCAATAGATAACAAATCATATTGTACATACAATGGTTAATATATCAAGTCTCAATTAACTGAGAACAAACAACAGACACACTGAAGCAAACATAATTTACTAAAACTACTAAATAAATATCAGGGATTCGAAAAAACTATTTCATTTTATACATATTTTTTGTATATCTTATTGGGTACACTTAAATACATGTATTGAAGAATGTCTTTTTAAGCAAGCCTGAGTAATGATTTTTTAATAAAGTCACAGTCCCCATTTGATTGTTTTGAACACTTTGCCCATGTAGGTACATGATTCTAATTATACCTTAATTTATGTAAATGTTTCAAGTGGATAAAAAGAGAAAGTTATAAAGTATCTTGGATACAAAATATGTAAACAACACTACCTATAAAACATATCTAATCCTTGCATTCCGGCAAAAAATAAATTTTGTTGTGAAAATCTGTAACATTTGTCCATGGACACTAAAGATGTAAAAAAAAAATATTGATAATATGTATGGTTAAAAACATTTGTGGAATCTTATCCCAAAGCATAATTATTATCGAACATTGTCATAACTATATAAGAATAAAAGTTAACATTTGAACAATTTAACTAAGAACTCTATACTAGCAATAATAACATGGGGAAAATAGTTAATTGTTGGGGCACTATTTAGTTGTCTTATATTGGCACTTTGTTGATATTCATTTTATATTAGACTTTAATTGGTCTACTTGTAAGGTTAGCTTTCTATTTGCTTCTACTAGATCATTTTGATTTTGTACTAAATTTTGAATTTGTTGGTTCATTGTATTTAATTGTTTTTCAAGATAAAGTTTCTGTTTAGTTAGTGCCATCATAACATGTAGAAAATAGTTTTTATTGTCATCTGCAACATTTGAAAGAGATAATGTTAAAAATTCTTTAATTTCATCTACATTTTTTGAATCAAAGTTATTAGAGTTTGATGGTTTGATTGATGATAAATTTGAGTTTGAACTCTTTTTTTCCTCAACTCCATTAGGTATTGACAATGGAGAAGGAAACCCCAGATTTTCAGCATTTCTACTGTTTAAAGGAGTTGAAAATTTGCTGATATTCTTTTCAGCATCCAACTGTAAATATCTTAATTCATGTTGATCAGAGTTTCTCTCAAAGTCACCAGATTTGTTACTAACATCATGATTTTCAATGTTAGATTTATCTAAGCCAACCATAAGAAGAAATGAATCAGTTTTGTTGTCTACATCAAAGCCAGATATGCTATGCTTAGGTGGAGTATCATTTAAGAAAAACATATCAGACGTCCTTGTCTTCACAGGCGACTTTAATTTTATTGGTGAATTCAAATCTACTTCCTCTCTTAAACTTATTTCTGCAGATATACTCTTCTTTCGAACAGGTTGAAAAGCTACTTTAGATACTTCTTCTTTGTGATTTTTTAAAATTTTAAAAGGTTTTGTTAAGTCTCTTAGATCATATAATAGTACTATACCATTTCTAGAACCAAGAGCCACTTGATTCTCCAGATTCACAGCTACTGAAGTCAATGCGAATGATGTTTTGATATTTGAGACAGCTTTTTGTAATCTTATATCATAAGCATTCATTACTTTATCTAATCCACAAGATAATAAGACATCTTTATTGATTAAAGAATAGAAGAAATCACTGACAGGTGATGCATGAACATTTTCAAAATAAGCTTTGTCTTTGTTTGTGGTTACATCCTTTAAAACAAGGTGTCCTTCATCTACAGCAAGCCCTATTAATGATCGTGACTCATGATGAAACTTCATAGCTGAAATGCTTTCAGAAAATGGTAATTTTACTGTTAACACTGGTATATTTGAAACCAGGCTGTAGACTATAGTTTCACCATTTTGCATTGTAGCTGCTAGACTTGTATTTTTTGAATTGTAGCTTAGAAACAGTACACTAGATCTTCTTGCAGGCTGTGGAAATGTTTTAGTTGTTGTTTTAGTTTTGGTGTCCCAAATTACAACTTTACCACTCTTTGTACCAACTGCAACATTGCGGTGACCATCTCTATGAAATGTTGCTGACCAAGTATCTAATGGAATATGTTGTAGACTTTTGATGTCATGGTCTGCTGGGCTTAAAATCTCAACAAGACCAATTGAATTCACCTGTAAGTTCAATTAAAACATAAATATTAATACTACAATATGAAACAGAAAAAATATTTCAATGCAATCAATTTTAGAAACCATTTTCAAATACTCTTAGCTTTAAAGACTAAACACATAAAATGGTATAATCCAAAAGCATGCAATTTAGATGTTTGTGTTTTAATTGTGGGTTAATGAAACTATAATAAACCCCTACCATCTTATTAATAATCACAGACTCAAGTACTCCAAGGTTTAACATGACATTATAGTCTTTATTGCACTGTAACAGAGTACTCAGTCAATCTAAGCCTTCATGTTTTCTTCTGTTGTTATTTATAAGATGGGTAGAGAATCATATACATGAAAAAAAGCCAGACTTAAATAAATCATAGCACTTTTCATATTGAAAAATTACTTGCTCAAGTTCAGTGATGTGATGCGCACATGATATATGGACATCAGCTGTAAGCATGCTTAAGTGTGGAGCTTTGTAGTGACAATAAATATTTTTATACTTCAGTTATTTTCTTTTGTATCTTTTTTTTCTACTTTTTACATTTTTAGGTACATATTCTGAGTCTCTATTTGAAATATTGGTAACTTAATAGAGAATTGTATAGAGAATAGAGTATTGACTAATTTAATTTGATGTAGCAAATAATTAGCTTAAATTAAGTAAAACCGATATACATTATAATTCAATAGATTCAATTTATAGTAATAGTTTAATTTGCAACACTATACTGCTTGTAGTCATCCCAAACAAGTTTATTAATACATTACCTCTTAGAAAAGAATACTAAGGTATGGTCTCCTTTCTTTCAGCATCATTAATTTGAAACAATGGACATACCTTTGCATGGTCTAGAGGACTAACTGAAGTACAAGAGTAACACAGACATAATATAATATTATATAAACAAACTTTTAGTTGGATTAAGATTTCTCGTCGAAAAAAATTGCACCTACCTGTAAAATGTATTTGCTATCATCGCTCCAAGAAACATCTCTCATAATGCCTTCATAGCAACCGTAAGATTTTTTTAAATCCCAATTATTTGTATCGTAAAGCAGTAACTGCGAACTCACTGAGGAGAGATACATTTTTTATCTTTTTGATGACACCATTAACAGATTTTCGAATTAAAAACACTGTTACTTGAGCGGAGTTTTAATCATCACAATTCACTACACTTAGAAATAGTGGTAAACATATAATTGGATAATGTTTTCTTGTTTTGTAGGTCTTGTTTGTAAAACGTTCAATTTTGACACATGTTAAGTTGTACCAACCAAAAAGTAGTATCAACCAAGTATCAACGTTCGTCTTTGACATACGGTATCAATATGTAGTCTGTGGGTAAGAACAAGGTTTTATTTAGGTAGGTACCTAGGTACCTAGCATAGATTTATATTTTATAATGTACATTTAGGTGCATCCTAAATCTGTTTTCTCAGTGATTAAATTGACATTAAGCAATTTGTTTTTTGTATTAGTTGTTTTGTTGTATAAATATTTTTTTCTGAGATTGATAGATAGTATCGTACTATTATCGGAAAATGTTAACAAAACCTATTACCAATTTTTTTAAGTTGTACATTTTTACGTTAATTTTTTTTTTAAAATATCCACCATATTTTAAACGAATTAATACAAAATTAATATGCTACTTAATCGAAGGTTAATAAAGCTCATTATTTATATTTCCCTGACAGCTGCTTTAAGTGGTCTATTCTACACAGAGGACTCGGACTTACAAGGGGAAAAATACGAGGGTGAATCCAAAAGTTCGTGGCCTAACCTACATGGAGCTATGACGTTTTTTGCTACGAGACTTTACTGTCACGCTATTGTTTAACACACGTGTTTTCGTTCGATTTAAAACTTTTTTACACATTTTAGTGTTTTGATCAAGGTTTCGGATCAGTAACGTGTGTGTTTTTGTGGCAAAGGTGTCGGTAAGTGTTTGTAGTGGTTCATAAACGGGGTAATATGGATCCTGATCCTCCCGACCCTCCCGATCCCCCAGAGCCTGTCGTTTTCGTTGATATTGTGACAGATGATTCTGTACCAATTTCAGTCACAACACAATCACAAAATGAAAATAGGAAACGACGTGGTGAAGATATTGAGGCAAGCGTATCCAAAAATACTAATATAGATCTACCCTCAAATTCTGATGTTACACAAAATATTTATACACACCCTAAATTAAATTTGCCTAAATTCTATTCTGAAAGAGATAAAGGTCCATTTGTTGTTCATGTATCACGTATAGAACCTGACCCGTCTGCTGGAACAACTATCAGGTCAGTACAATTTGGTCGCTTTTTAGTCAACAATAAAATCAAAAATATTATTAAAGACGGTGTTAGTAATGTCGGTCGTAATAGAATATCAGTTACTTTTACAACTGCTCGGGATGGCAATAATTTTACAGGTAGCCCTATACTAAATTCTCACAAATATAAAGCCGTCATACCTACATATAATACTACTCGTCACGGTTTGATTAGAGGTGTTCCGACCGACTGGTCCATGGAGGAGCTGGTTGAAAATCTAGACCTTCCAGAACACTGTGGTATTGTGTTAAAAGCACTTTAATAGAAAATTTATGGAAAATGGATCTACTACATGCTTTTGACTTTTGAAGGCCAAACTCTACCGGAGAGGGTTTTCTTATTTCACACATCGTTAAAAGTAGAAACATATCAATTCCCGACAATCCAATGTATGAATTGCTGCCGTTTCGGACATGTAAAGTTACAATGCAGATATAAAGCAAGACGCTTTAAATGTTCGCAGTCACATCCTGGGGATTCATGCAATATTTGTGATACGTCAGTAGTATGTGTTTTATGCTCAGGTCACCACCCGGCTACCGACAAAAGCTGCCTTGAACATCTAAGACAAAAGTCAATTAAAATTGCTATGTTACAAGACAATATCTCTTACAGTGAAGCGGCTGAGGGATTTCCAAACGTTCACAAATCTTACGCAGATGTTTCAAAAGAACTTTTCTCTCATCCTTTAAGTTACTCATCCTCTACTGCTCAAAACGACTTTAACAAATCCATCTCTTACAAAAAAACTACTTTTATCAAACCAAAACCCAAACCTACCTTAGGTAAGGGATATGATAAAGGAATACATGCGTCTAATAATAACCGAGTAGAACATTCTCAACATAATGGAACTGCTCTGAATGAAAATAGTGATACTAATAATGATAAAAGCAATAATATTTTAGAACTACTTACTACCCTCTTAGAATTTGTAACACAATTAAATAATCCTTCACCGTCCAACGTTGCCACCTAACTAAATTCCTTTCTAAATTTCCTTAAATATGGCCCAGTTCCTCCAGTGGAACATAAAGAGTGTGTGCGTAGCAAAAAACATAAATTATTATACTTAATCAAAGATAACAATCCAGCCATTATTGCTCTCTCGGAGACATGGTTAATCCCAGAAGCAACGTTTTGCGTCTCGGGTTACTCGTGTCTCCGAGAAGATAGAAGTGATGGTTTTGCTGGCACGGCTGTGCTAGTAAAACGCTCTACCCCCTTTACTCAAATTTCCCTACCAACTCATAATAATGAAATAAATGCGGTTGCCCTTAGAGCATTAAACATATCTTTCTTATCTGTATACATCCCTCACCCTTCTTATTCCTCGCTAAATTGTTTACATAATCTTATTAATTGTTTACCAAGCCCCGTTATAATAATGGGAGACTTCAACTGCCATCACGTTACTTGGGGATCTCATCATTCGGATACATTTGGAAATTCTCTCGTTGATATCTGTGATGACTTGCAGCTATGTATATTAAATGATGGATCTCCAACACGTAGGGTTTTGCCCACGCAAAATCCTAAAAGTGTGGTTGATCTCTCTCTGTCTTCTTCATCCTTAGCTTCCCTCTTACTATGGAGGACCCTGCCTAACACATTCGGTAGTGATCACTATCCCATTATTATTTCTTTCCCTGATAAATCCCTGCCAATCAACCATTCTCCTCCTTTACTTAAGTATAAGCTAACTAAAGCTGATTGGCCAAGTTATTCATCATCCCTGGATGATCAAATCAGTGTAATGTCTCCTCCTGTCGAACAAAACTTCCTAGAAAAATACATGGAGTTTACAGATGCTATTATTTCCTCTGCTGATAATAACATTCCAGTCAAAAAATGCAAACAGTATCGACCATCCCCACCATGGTGGGACTCCGAATGCTCAGATATGATCCAACTACGCAACCAAGCCGAATTACGCATCCGACCTCCGCTTCGAGCAGACGCCTGGTAAACACAACGTTTCACAGCCTTTGTGAAGGCTGTTGTGTCTTGCCACTGCCGAAGTGTGTCTTTTGTTTAGTACATTCAACGATCTAAGACGAAAGTTTTATTATACCGTACATACGTATTATCTAAAGCCAACCAAGTCTGCCCTCCTCCATCACTCAAGTTCCTGCCGTTCGCGGGTCGCAGCCGCAGTGCAAGTCGCTTGACGCAAGACCATCGAAAAAAGAAAAACGTACGTAAGGCTCACACCAACACGCACTTTAGGGCTGTGTAGGTACACACCCCTGTTGCCACAAACGACAGGAGCCCATAGGGTCCCGCGCCGTGTAGGTCGTTTTTCCCCCTGCCACCAGGGGGGAATTTAAACACTTTCCATTTATCGAGGGTCCATTATGGACCCTCGAAAACTTACGCCCATTGAGCGGTTCCTCCGGGATTGTCATCCTGAAGTCCTGGAGGAATGGCACGTATTCTCCGTCCCCCCCAAACCGTCGTCTCAAACCGCGGACGCGCTTATGCCGTCGTTCGGGCGGCCGGCCGCCATCCCGCCGTTAGTCGCTAGAACACTAGAAATAGGAAACAGTACAACATGGTACTTGTCGTACTTGATAACAGGGAATCGGGTAAGGCGATTTTCCAACTAACATCCGTACTTGGCCTGTCCGGCCTAACCATAGAGAAACCGCACTCTAGCGGTACCCCGGGCAGTGCCACAACTGCCAAAATTACGGACACTCCGCCCGCTTTAGCAATGCCCGTCCCAGGTGCGTCAAGTGCCTAAGTGACCATGGCACCGAAAATTTCACCCGTCCCAAACGGGACCAACTGAGTTCGGCCCTTCCGGCCGAGCCAGTCTGCTGTGTCAACTGCGAGGCCGAGGGACATCCAGCGAACTATCGCGGATACCCCAAAGCCCCGCAGCGACGCAGGC
>NJDD01008379.1:17533-67334 GCA_002245505.1 Calephelis nemesis | reverse complement strand
CGCTCGTGTGAATTATTGCAACCAATGTCAGCTGTTTCTATTGAAATTGATGATGATGATGATTGTGTCGGTAGATAATGGACTGACCCCGCTCTCTTTAGGTAAAGAGAACTGCCATAAACCGGTGATACTTAGCACTCAGGATCGCTTGAACGTATATGGGCCTGATGTTGATGCACAAGCGTCCGTGTCTTGGTTACGATTCAGTGATCTTTTTGGTGAAACCGAAGGTTTTGCTTGTGCAATTGCAGATGAGGTTGTCAAGAGGAATAACTATCGGAAATACATCATGAAGGATGGCACGGTTGACATACGAGTATGTCGAGCGTGCCATCGTCCTGGTGAGTCTATTAGACATATTATTTCCGGTTGTTCCCATCTTGCCAACGGCGAGTACTTGCATAGGCATAACCAAGTAGCCAAGATAATTCACCAGCAACTTACTCTTCGATATGGACTTGTCGGTTTTGAGTTGCCTTAATATAAATAAACACCGGACCGGTCTGTCATCACGGACAGGACTATTGTCACCAATAAGCCTGACATCGTGCTGGTAGATCGGTTGGAGCGCCGGGTTTTTCTTGTTGATATCACTGTTCCATGTGACGTTAACCTCGTGAAAGCTGAGAAGGAAAAATTGACAAAATACATAGACTTGGCTCACGAGGTTACCGACATGTGGGATGTTGATTCAACAACAATTGTAACGATAGTCGTGTCAGTAAAGGGTCTCATAGCGAAGAGTCTCGACCAACACCTTAAGAGACTCGCTCTGCAACCCTAGCTCAAGAACCGGATTCAGAAGGCAGCAATTTTGGGGACTGACGGTTTAGTTGTAAGACCACCGTCTTTTTGGCCGCCGCCGCCATGACCGCCATAGTGATTTTTAAATTATAACTTTCGGTCGTCATCTTGGATTTGAAAATTAATAAAACAATCGAAATCCCCGCCCACGATTACCCCTTAAAAGTCATGTTTTGCGACTTGATCCGAAACTTTCAAATTTTTTTTAAAAATAAACAGAAATGTTGAAAAAATCAAAAAATCCGAAAAGCCCTGGCAGCACCGAGCAATATTCACTATCGAAGCAAACCTCCATCTCGAACCGTTAAAAATTTACAGCCTTTTCATATTTGTATGGCGGCCATCTTTTTTATGCCATTTTGGAGTTTTTTTCCAAAATCCAAATAAATTTTGTATAACCGATCAATAACTTTCAAGGAATCAACTTTCTAACTCTAACGTTTCGGACGCAATAGGCGAATCAATTTTGTATGGGGCCAACTTGTTTCCACCATTTTGGATTTTGTCATACAAATTTTGGCAATTATCACCCTAAAGAGGAAAGATGGCGGCAAAACGGTCCCGCTAGGTGTCACCGTTTTGACAGGCCGTCGACCGACTTTTTAACAGGTCTACATTTCGAAGGTTTCGGATTTTTTTGGACGGTTTGAGACCATCCTCTATACGACTACATCAACACCGTGACTCTAGCACGACGGCAACTGGGAGAACAATTACAAAGCAATTTTAAATTTTATTTTTTCAGCTAAACTAAAGCAGATAACAAAAAAATGATGAGGAACTTTTTTGTGTAGAATTTTTTTCTCTAAAACTTTTACTCGAAATTTTTTTCTACTTCCTACCGTTATTAAGTTATTTAAAAAAAAGGCATTTTTCAACTCTTTTTTTGTTTTTTTCATCCCTTTTTCCCTAATTAAAATCAAAATTTCATTCATAATATCATTATTTAAGTATTAATGAACACATTTTTACTCATTGCGCCAAAACTGGTCAGACCATGGTTTCATTTAACTTTTTATTGAGCTACTAGTGCCAAAGCTTTCCTTGCAGATAAGAATAAACAATAAAGTATTTTTAATATGATTGGTTGCCGGGAAGTTTGTTTTGCTTTTTCTTCTCCTGACTGGCTGTATTTGAAAACGGTGGTAGTTTACGGTAGATAGAGATAAATTAATTTACATTTTAAAAATTGTTTGTATCATTAAATAATCTTGCAATCAAAACAAAAAACAGTGTGTTAATAGTAAATTATAGGCTTATTCATAAAATTTGTTTAACTTTTAATCACCAATTTAAACAATGTTAAAAAAATGTATATTCATAAACGCTATTTAGAGTTAATCATTTGTTCAAATATTATACTCTTAAATAGCTGCCACTTTAATCAACCTCGGACCCTTGCTTAAAACCTTAATCAACAAAATGGCTGACTAAATTTCAAACAGCTGATTTTATGTGCAATGACAAAATGCAACAAAATAGCCATTTGATATGGCTTATTTGTGTATTCTTATGAACTTTCTTTAATACACGCATTGAAATATTTTGATTTCGTTGAAATTTGGACAAACTTGGACGGGATATGTTGGATTTTGGAACAATATAGAACTATAATAACATGTTTTATTATGGAGATGGCCAATGACTCATATTAAGAAACGTATAGTCTTCCAGTGCATTTTTTATGATATTGGAAGAAAAAAAGTAGACAGATTTTCTGATGGTAAGAATTTCAGGCCGCCTAGAGACACCAAAGGTGGCAATGGTGAGTTTTCAACCTGAGGCTGGGATGTTAAGCCCCGAGCAAAAGTAATTTTACTGGCTACTTTATTCTACGAACCGGAACAATTCAACAGCAAGCGCTGACGTTATGGCGGCAGGAATAAGTAAGGCGATGGTACCAATCCGGGTGAGTCGCTGCGAAACTCACGTCCTAGTAAGTTGTCACGCTGCTAGTGACGGTAAACCTATGCTTGCTTTTAACGCGCTGTCTAACAGGAAGGTAGATGGTCTATTCTACAAAGTAACTCGAACCAACACGGGGGAAAATATTACAGAAATGACATCATTTTATGTTTAGGTAGTAAGCTAATTTAACGTAATGTAGATGCATTAAAAACATTATTTTTGAAATGCAGTGTATCACTTCAAACGTTTTTTGTCTATGTTGCATCAACTTTATTTACTCTAATAAATTTAATTTTATTGTAGTACAATACGAGTAGTACTGAACTTTGGCATCACCATTTTTAAAAACACCAACAAGTTACATAGCCTAGGCTCAGGCAGTGCCCAGCACATTACCAGGTAGATAGTTAGAAATACAAATACTCTTTAGCAAGAGGTTATAGATGTCCGACACCGTTTTCATAAAACGATGTTAACAACGGATGATAATTATTGTTTAATTCACTTTTAGCAAAAGTAATACGCATTCAGCCACATTTCTACCAAAACCTACCAAGTTAAACAGTATTTAACTAAGCATTGTCAAAATGAACAAATTATGAATAACAAATTTATAAACGATGTTTAAGGCTTAGTCAAATGATTAGTTAAGCAATGTTTAGGAGGTTATTTAACTACTTTTTATGAATAAGGCAGTTTCGGGGTTCGAGTTCTGAAAGAATTCATGATAACTTTACGGACATTAAAATAGGCAGACATTTGTAGATTTTTTATTTAAAAGTATATCTCTTTCCTTGTAAATCTTTTTCTTTGAATTGAAAACTTTAAAGTTTTTGATCTAGACATATTATTGTCTATTACAGTGCTACATCAGTCAAAAGACCGTATGCTTTTTGAACGACGTCGGTGATATCCTTCGCGGGTTCGTCACATTTTGACAGCCATGTGCTTCCGTTAGCGCCCTTCTTGCATATTTCAATTACAGCTCTCCCAGCTGATTCAGCCCTGAAATTAAATACACACATAAATAAATAACTGAGATATAGAAACACTAGTCTGAAAAACGTTAGAAAATAATGACAGTATTCTCTTACCATCCGCTCCCCTGAGCTGCCAGCTTGATCGGCATCTTATATTACTTCGCTAGAAAAGGGGTTACCGTCCAAACTATCAACAGGGGTAGGCTCAGGTACGATAAGCATTTTCGTCTGTATTTATCCAGGTATTTATTCATTTGATTACTATATAATTATTTAATATAATGTTTATTCTATCTACAAAAAACTTAAAAAAGCCTCCTTTTTGGGTTCGTTATAATCTCAGACCAATAAAAAAGTACAGACAGGACAATGGGTCCGCAAAAATGAAGCAAGTAATTTAGAGACGATACGGAAATAAATAATCTGTCAGCTGACTAGTCAATCGCGGAGTGGGCTCGTAGAGTATATTATATTTTTCTGTGCGAGTGGGTGACAAGTGACAACGTAACGTCGTTACATTTATGGAAAGAATGAGAACATAATATAGCTAAGTTTTGAGCACCAGTAGATGAAGATGAGAAAAAAACATCATTTATTACAAACAAATTCTGAAATCCTAGGTTTGTCATATTTTAGAAACAGTGAAAATATTTATGTGCCTTACCAAAAACGAAATATTTGCAATAGTAATGACTAATGTATATTGCATGTCCATTCGTATATACAACCAAATTTCTAATAATCGTAAATCACTGCCATTAAAAAGATTTCGAAAGTACGTTTGACTTGCTGCTAAACATAGCTCCTTAAGGACTACTTCTTACCCACGGCTTGCTCACGTGGAAGTTAATATTTTTATTGAACTGTATGAATATTTTATTCCTGTTTTTAAACGTACTTGTTTATTTTAATCAATTGTGCATTGATAAGTACTTTCATACAAATATTCAACCCCTATTTCACCCCTTTAGGGAAAGAAAGTAGAAAGAAGAAAAAGAAGAAAGAAAGAAACTTAAATATAAAAATAAAAAAGAAAAGAAAGGAAAATTAAAAATAAAAAAGCCTTTATTTCTTGCAAGATATGGAACAGTAACTTATATATAGTATTATTCAAAATATAAACTAAACATTCAGATTTACTCTATTTTTTCTTGGTTTAATAAGTTAATTACATATTTATAATATATAAATGTTCTGCAAGACTAAAACCCTCCGCGGCTTAAATACATATCTGCTAAAAATATTTAATAAGTAGCTCAGTTTCATATTCATCAACTCAAAAAAATACGGTCTTCCATACAAACTTTCGACCCCTATTTCCACCCTTGGCTAGGTTTGGAAAAGGTGGTTGCACAAAGAAGATAGGTTAAAATCCTGTTCGTCGGAGAGTTGGTTTTGCTGTTTCTTCTACTGACTAGCTAGGTTCGGTTAGGTTAGGTGGTAGTTCACAGTAGATAGGGTTAATTTTATGTGCATTTTTAAACGAATTATGATTTATAAGTTGTACCCGCGGCTTTCCTCGCCTAGCACTTAATATGTTTTCTGATTATAGTCCTTTATTAAGAATTATTATTAAGAACTTTTATACAAATGTGCCACCCCTATTTTGAGGGTGAAAGTAGGAGTAGAGTTCAGAAACGCTTAAATACGTGTATACTCATTTTATATGCAGCAAAATATACAGTTTTATGTTTCTAACTAAAAACGTGACGGTGTTCAACAGACATTTTTTACCCCTATTTTAACCTCTTAGTGGTGAAATTTCCAAAATTCTAACCTTGATGGGGGTTTACTCAACAAAACGACTATACTCACCAAATTTCTTGCCTCTAACTCTAATAGTTTTTACTCTGCGTTGATGAATCATTCAGTCAGGACATAAGTATAGATAATTTAAGAGAAAACAGTTGTATATTAAATTGTATGTAGTTAACAAAAAAAATTATAAATGTGGGAATTCAATGGTCTTAACCTCTGAAGATATTTGTCCAAATATAAGATAAACAAGCATGCTGATAACACACAACCCTGCTTGACGCCAATATTAACATCAAACCAAGGCGATATGTTGCCATTTACCCGCATACATACGTTACAGTCTAAATACATTGACTGTACCACACGCAGCAGGGGCTTGACTATCCCATAATCTGGAAAAATGTCCCAAAGTTACTTACATACAACCCATCGAACGCTTTTTCGAGATTACAAAACTGCAGAAAATTCTCTGACCCACAGCCAGATGCTTCTGTACAATGTTTTGGAGCGAAAATACTTGATTCATACATCCTCTTCCAGACCTAATACTGCCTTGAGCCAAAATGTTCCATCAGACATCCCTTAAATCCTCTTTTCAGCTATTTTTCCATACACTTTTGATGCTAAACTAATCAAACTAATGGCCCTGTAACCTGTACAGTCCATGCGTGAACCCTTGGCTTTTACAAGGGCATGATGACCGCACGTCACCAGTCTTCGGGTACTCTGCCAGTCTTCCAACATTTTTTACAAAGAACCCAGAAAGAGTCCCGGACGGCAGGACCACCAAGTTTGATCATCTCAGCTGTAACCATATCTTTTTTTATGTTATAGGAAGGCAAACAAGCAGACGTATTTCATGATGGTAAGAAATTACCCTCCGAACAGGAATAGGTAAGGCGGTGGTACCAATCCGGGCGAGTCGCTGCAAAACTCTACCACCTAGTCAGATGTCACGGTGTTAGTGATGATAAGCCTATGCTCGCCTTTTACGAGATGCCTGGCAAGAAAGGCAGATGGTCTATTCTGCAGAAGAGCCCGAACCAACACGGGGAACTATAGCACTACTACTCCCGCAGCCTTACCACGTTTCATATTTCTAATCACCTATTCAACTTCTTCCATCATAATGCCGTCGGATGCCTCCGCTATTATTTTTTTTCATGCGTGCTTGCAAGAATTACACCACTCTTAGCCATTCTATTATTCTATTTATTCTGGAGGCAGACGAACAACAACAAGGTTTTTTCACTTCCCTCCAAAAGAGTTTGGCGTTCATCTTGAAGTTGTTAGCCAACCTCTCTTCTAATTTTATACTTTCCGTTTCGGGCTTCTCTTTCACTAAGCGTTTGGTGATATTCTTGCAACAATGGTATATTTCTTTCTTCAAATGTTTCATACTGTAATTCGACTGCAAACATGATACGTAGTCTAGCCAAGCTTTCTTCTTTCTTTTAATGAAGGCTTTTACCTCTTTATCCCACAATGAGCTACCATTCATTGACATCTTTGCACTCCCACATACCTCTTTCGTATCATCAACCATACTATCTTTCAAAACATTCCAACAGTCATCCACGTCTAAGTCCGGTAGGCACACACTACTCTGCCTGTTCTAGACTTGACTTTCATACACGCTTTCTACACACGGATCTAGCAACTTTTCACTCTTAATCCTTTCAAGAACTCCAAATGGAACACGTACTCGCCAGTGCCTCCACTTCTTAAACAGTTAAAATAGTTACTTGTATTAGAAAATGCCGTGTCCTCGTATATTCGATGTTTCTGATCGCCTCTTACATGAAAATATCGAACAATTCCTCATTTTCACGGAGCTTGACTTTGGGATACGTAACGACATCAAATGATCGCGATCATGAGTTAAACAGTTTTATACAAAGCATAGTCCCAGTAGCGCTATATTGCCAGCCATACAGGAACGCGTTACCATAACATCTCCTATTCGAAATGCTCGAAGGTTGATAAGGACGATTCATTGCATTTTGGTCGCTCAAGTTTTTTACGAAACCTTTTATGAAACATATTAAATTTGACTCGCAATAATTAGACTCATTTTATGCTTATAAAATTTATATTTCTGTTTTGAACCAAACCAAAATGTGTTAGTTGGCATGTACTATTTTAAAAACTGATGACTATCATTCGTTTCTAAAACTGTATTGTTTATGGCTTAATTCCAATAACTTTTTAATGGGTATGAACTTCAAGGCATTCACTAGTAGTTGCAAATCACAGCTTGTTTTTAGATATTTTAATTTTAGCACTACTACCAAAAAAAACATTAGTCTGGATTTGAAAAATGCATATATCTTGGTTTTCGCTGACGACGTTTACCTCTCTAAATATTTTTATGACTACGTCGACGGTCGGTGATTTTCTACAGCTACAAAGTTTCAATTCGGTCGCGGACGTGGGAGTTGGGAACTAAAGTTAGGCTTGTCACATTCTGTGTCATTTGCCACAACAGTTACACAGCTTACGCGGAATTAGCAAAATAAATAGCTTATTTAACTTCGCTCATCTTAATTTGATGTGATTAGTATTTAACAATAAACATAAGACAGAATTTATGACCCGACTAAGCAGTAGTAGAGTTTATTTTTTTATTATTTCTGTATTTCGATTTAGCAAAGTAAGATAAAATCTACCAACATTAGTAAACGGAGATTTGTTACGGAACACAGTCCACAACAGAAACCACAACAAAATAAGGAAATACTAGACATAACTATTACTATTCAAATGTTACCATGTGTGATAGACTCCGTATCGCGTCGTAATTTTGTGTATTGCTAGACAGGTAATTCAAATTAGTCAGACAGACTTTTTATAAAATCAGTAAGAATTGTTTTGGAAATATGGATTGATTTTGTTTTAGTTATTTAAGGTTAACTTCAACAAAGATTTACATAGAAACTCATCACCTCTTACAGTTTTTTGGGGTTGGTTGTTGAATAAAAGTAGCAAATGCTCGAACTTGGGTCTTTAGTTATATTCATATAAAATTTCATTCAAATTGGTTAAGCAGTTTAATCTTGAAAGCATATCAGACGGACTGACTTTCACATTTATAATAATAAGTATAGATTCTGCTATAAAGAAACTTACTTTTGACAGGGAAATAACTCGACGGCTTTCTCTATATTGTTGTCGATTTCTTCGTCAAATGTCGCCATCAAGGGCCTACAGAGAAGCGCCGTATCCGTCGCTCCGAAGCACACCGCGACTACCCGTACTCCTGTCCTCTTGTAGTATTCCGGTTTCTGAAAACAAGACGCAACACAATACGGCCGTCGATCTTTATTTTCTTATCATACAAATTCACGAGTGAAAATATAGGTTTGTTAGAACTGTAGAAGATTGAATTTCTGTACAATTAAATTATTTTAAAAAATTACGTGCACGCTACTTAAAATCAGTGTATTTAGAATTATTGTCTGTCAGTCTTTCTGTCCGTTATTTTATACGTCAATCACGCAAAATCTACTAAACTCGGAACGGTCTGTCATCACACGCAGGACTATTGTCGCCCATAAGCCTGACATCATGTTAGTACATTGGTTGGAGCACCGGGGTTTTTCTTGTTGATATCACCGTTGATGCTAACTTCGTGAAAGCTGAGAAGCAAAATGCGTGGACTTGTGTGTCGATGTAACCGACATGTCGGATGTTAACTCAACAACAATGGTCTCGATAGTTGTGTCAGTAAACGGTCTTATAGCGAAGAGTCTCGACCAACACCATAAGAAACTGACTCTGCAACCCTGGATTAAGAGCCGGATTCAGAAGGCAGCTGTTTTGGGGACAGCACGGCACTTTTTTTACTTTTTTTTATTTTAAACGGATAAAATAAAAAATAGAGTTAATAAATAATATACATACATACATTTCATATGACAGTAAATTTTATAGTTATAAAGTTATCTAACTGTAAACATTAAAATATATTTATAATTATTGCAAAAATTAAATGTAGTTTAATGTAGTTAAATGTAGTTTAAAACAATAATATCCAGTAACTTGTATGCTTTGCTTGTAAAACTCGATGTGCAATAATCTCCTACCCTGAGCATTGTCGTGGCCTGGCACTGTCGTCTGTCTGAGCGACAGTGACTTAGTGAAGTTGTCGTAAGTTATTATTATTTTTGTACATTGTTAGATTATAAGAAAATTTGACAATTGTATTAAACGATTATTTTTTTACAATCAACTTTTTTTTTTATTATTTATTTACTGACTAAACACATAATACAATATTGAGTTGAAGTAGCATTTAAAAACCACAAACCACTACCATACGCCATTTAAAATCTTTGTCACGTTACTATCTATTAATTATTTTTCTGTTTTAGTAGAAAGAAAAAATAAATAAACAACAAAGTTGACAAAGCAAACGATTTGACAAAGCACACGAATATGTCACATATAGGTTATAATTTAAGTGATATACATCTATTCCAAAATTCTTAAACATTACATACAATGCAAGAAATACAATTTTAATTTATATTTAATTTTTTTTCCGTTACCGTAGGTATTATTCGCACGTATTGTGCAAAACTGGTTTTGAGCTATGGCCCTTGTAAATACAGGATGTTGCATATTTTTTAGCAAAGTTTTATTAAAAAATTGTTCTTTTAAGACTATGTAACTAAATTTCGTTTGAATAGGTAGTACTTTACAATGTTTAAATAGCAGGGATCTTTGAAACGTTCTTTAATGTTAGAGGACACTATATTTTTTAAAATTCGTAATTGAAGGTTATAAATTGATTTTAGAAATAAATTATATGTGCGGCCATAACTGCTTAGCCCATACTGAACATAAGTTTCGGCCAACGAATTGTACAACATTAATTTAACTTTGTATGGAATACGGTTTTTTATAATCATCATATTTGCTAAAAATTGTCTTAGTTTATTACAAATGTGTTCTTTGTGATTTTTCCAGTTAAATTTGTTATCAATTGTCAAACCAAGATAGGTATGAGTATAAATCACTATTTTAATCAATGGGCAGTTACATAATCTACCGTTATTCAAATTCGATTTATGAAGGCAGATGTGGTTATGGAGTACTATACTATTAGAATAAGAACATTTATTATATGGAGATTTAATTACTAATAATTTTGATTTTTTGGGATTAAGTACAAGTTGAAAATCATGGCACCATTTAATTAGACTATGAACATCAGATTGCAGAAGTTCAAATGCTTTTTGAGTATCCTTGTGAGCCACAACTAGGCACGTATCGTCAGCAAACTTGTAACAGGTGCCGTAGTTGACATATTTATTCATACTGTTAACATACGATAAGAAGTGGACAGGACCTGTATCGGCTCGCTAAAATAGTTGCCTATTTTAACCGAGTATGCACGATTTTGCAGATAGTTTTTACACCATGAAAGCAGTGGACCTCGTATACCACAATCATCTAACTCACATGCCAGCTGTTTATGATCAAGGGTGTCAAAGGCTCGCGAAAAATCTATAAACAAAGTCAAAACCTTCCGTTTTTTATCCAAATGCCCATTAACTTCATCTGTAAATTTTGCTAATAAACTAGTTGCACTTTTTCCCGCTTGAAACCCAAACTGGTTCTTAAAGATGACATCATTCTTTTTATAAAAGTTATGGATTTGTTGACAAATATATTTTTCTACTATCTTATTTATAGAAGAAAGTAAAGTAATGGGACGATAGTTGTAGTAGTCATCGCGTTTACCCTTCTTAAATATTGGTCTAACACATCCGAATTTCAATTCATTGGGGTATATTCCAGTTTTGACACTACAATTTATTAAATTTGAAATAGCTAAAGATACACTATTTCCTACCATTTTAATATCAGGAATTTTAATATTGTCTACCCCTTGTGCTTTATTAGAATCTAAAGTTTTAATAATTTTATGTATTTTCTCTGCTGAAGCTTTCTGGAAATATAAGCTAGAATTTAATGGATTATTATGGGTATGTGGATGTAGTAATTTAATATTACAATCGGGAAGTATGTTTTTAACAGCGTCATCAAAACTGGAAGCAAAGTTGTTAGCAATAGTTTTCATAGAAATTCCCTTGACATCAAACGCTTTGGTAATTGCCGAATCTATTGAAAGTGTTAATCTTCCTAATATTTGATTAACAATTTTGTAAATTTTTTTAGGATTTTGAAAGTATTTATTTATTTCGTTTATATAAAATAAGTTTCTTCTATTTTCTAACACTTTGTGTACTTTATTTCTTATTTTATTATACTCTAAACGGATTTTTGGGTTATTAGAACTGTTTTTCCATTTTTGAAATAACTAAAGAGTTGAGTTGAGTTGAAAAATAACTAATTTCTTGATGTAAATTCTTAATTAAGTTATTTTTCGAACAGTTTTCTGTCTTCCCGATCAACCAGGTCTCATGCTCAAAGGCTGACAGGAGCAGGTGACAAAATATTAGACAACAGTAGCTAATTTTACGAAATTGCGCTTCAGAACGTAAATATTTGATGTTGCCAATAGTAAGCCTCGTAAGAGTTAAGTAACACATAAAAATTATGTTGTGACGGGTCTGAAAGGCGTTGTAAGTTAATAAAATTATGTAACTCTTCAGTAGTTTTCGTAATAAATTACTCCTAATTGCTTTGCCTTTTCCTAATTTTAATATAAAAATTTAAACACACACAATTCTATACTTTACTAGTTCGTGACTTTAGCTATCGACGCAACTTCGCGGGCTCTGATAAAGGGCGGTACAACTTGGAGCTGGAATACTATTTAGTCTTCTTGCTGAGGTCAACCGGCAGGCAAAAACCGGGACCGTTGTTGGCAAACGACTTGACTAAATGTATACATGGGGCACACTAAAATTTTTGCAATTCTAGCTAATCGGATCTATTTGAATTTCGAATATTATATATTTTTTAAAACGTTGCAACCTTTTTAGTAATAAGAAAAAACAATTTGCTGTTATTAATTTGTCAATTGTTTTTTTTATCACACATCAAAGTTCTACATACGCAACGAAAATGGGATTAAGTCGAAAATATTTAAGAGCTATGATTTTTTTGATTTAATCAGGTTCTCTTTCTCCGTAAGACTGTGTCGCTCATCTTCAAAATGCTTTTGAGAGAGAAGCACCTTGTTTGAGCGCTGTGAGGCGACGGTTTGCTGAATTTGAGAGAGGTCGAATTTCTTTACATGACGGATTTCGTATAGGGCGGCCTTCAACTGGTGTCAGCGAAAATAATGTGGTTACTCTTAAGCGGTTAATTGAAGAAAACCCCCGGGTCACCTATGAGACAATTCCAAGGCTATTGGGGATTGGTATGAGCCAAATTCAGAATTTTTTACATGAAGAATTGAAAATTGTCAATGTATTTAGACTGTAAAGCATGCGTGCGGGTGGATGGCAACATATCGCCTTGGTTTGATGTTAATATTGGCGTCAAGCAGGGTTGTGTGTTGTCAGCACGCTTGTTTATCTTGTATTTGGACAAATGTCTGCAAAGGTTAAGATCATTGAATGTGGGAATGCGTATGGGTGACCAAGTTGTGAACTGCCTGCTTTATGCAGATGATGCTGTACTTTTGGGCTCTACACCATCTGAGCTGCAAACACTGGTCACAGTTATGGAAGAAGATTGTAAAGAAAGGGGCTTACATTTGAATGCGATGAAAACCAAAATAATGGTATTTGAAATAGATGTAGCCAGAACGGATGTAAGAGTTTTGGTTGATGATGTAGTGCTGGAACAAGTGAATGAAATTGTATATCTTGGTTGTGCTTTCAGCAGGGATGGAAGGTACACCGCGGATTTAGAGAGGAGAGTGAGTGCAGGGAATAGTTTGAATGGAGCGTTGGGTAAGCTATTCCAAAGCGAAGTTTTGAGTCAAAAAGCTAGACTCGCTTTGCATAATTCTGTGCTTCTTCCAACGTTATTGAATGGAAACGAGAGTTGGGTATGTCAAAAAGATCATGAAAGTAGGATAAATACGGTCGAAATGAGAGCACTACGCAAAATCTGTGGTGTAACGCTCACTGACCGCATTCGTAACAGTAAGATCCGAGAAAGAGTGTGATTGAAAGAAAGAAAAGGTGTTAAAATGCGAAAGGGCAAGCTCCGCAGGTTCAGTCATGTGGAAAGAATGACATATAAAAGATTGACAAAGCAGATATACAATGCGAATATAGATGGATCTAGGTACCCGGGGAGACCAAGGCTGACATTTCACGATCAGATCAATCGGATAGTGTCAAGATTCTCCGAAACCGGCGTGTTTGTATGAAAAGGGTAATGAATGTGAAGGAAGCAAGACAGGTTGCTCAGGATCGTGAGGTCTGGCACTCGATACTCTCTGCCTACCCCGTAAGGGACTTGGCGTGAAGATATGTAAGAATTGAAAATTCGGAAACTTTGTTGTCGTTGGATCCCTCATGAACTGGCAGTGGAGCAAAAGAGGGCTCGCGAGGAATGGTGCTCACAGATGCTACTGAAGTACGACCACGGACATTCTAATGCTGTTTATTGCTGTTTATGACATTGTCACAGGAAACGAAACATGAATTAATTGTTTTGAACCCAAAAAAAAACAGCAATCTTGTAAATGGGTCTTTGGAAATGAGAACAGGCCAACAAAAAAGAGACAAGCGAGAAACGTTATTAAAGAAATGATCGCATTTTTTTTCTCAGCTCCCATACGGCTCCCATCTGTACAATTCCACTTGAAGAAGATCAAAAGAGTGTTAATGTTGAATGGTATTCTACCATTTCTTTACCCAGGGTGTTAATAAATGTTCGCGAAGTTACATCATGATAACGCTTCTTCACACACGGCCAACAAAACAAAGTCATTTTAAGGTTCCGAAAAAATCTCGTCACTCATCCTGCAGGTAGCACCGACGTAGCATCCTGTGATTGCTGTATTTTTTCCAAAATCAAAGATTGGATGAGAGGTTTTACTTTTACCAACTCGGAAGTAGCAGTGATAGCGTTTAATCAGCACGTAGAAAACATGCCTTCAGATCTGTGGTCCTCCTGTTTTAAAAAATGGTTCGATCGCATGATTTTTTTTCTAAATGTAAAGGAGATTATTTTGAAAAGCAATAAATATAATATTTTAGACATAACATTTTGCTTTTTTAAGTTACGCTAAGTTATAGTGTGACCTACGTAGAATTAACTTAAAACTGTGAAAACCCGAGTATGTAAATAGTATTACTGCTGTATTGTAGGGTTAACTGCAGTTCAGTAATTTAAGACGGAAAATAAGGATGTGACAGTTTGTCATGCGATTTAGTAACCATAAGTATTTTTCATTGTCTAAATTAGTCGTGAAAAATAATTGAAAGCCATATTTATAAAAGAAGAAAAGGTATTATTAATATTTTTGGTTTTCGTTTTTTTGTTACTTTTATGTTTTAGACACACATTCCGAGGCTTTGGTTGAAATGTCGGTAATTAATTTGAGAAAACTCTGTATAAAGCTTATTTCCTACGGGAATTAACTATCTTAACTATAGTAAATATCACATCAAAAAAGACCTAACAATAAATGGGGACAGAGAGCGGAAAGTGACTTTGATTTTTACTATGTGGTGATATTGGGATCGTCCAAGCCAACGTTGTAGTAAACTCAGTTTTGGCGAGGATTCAGACCTGGATAACATTTGTGAATATGAAACTCGATTCAATATGAAATTGGTTGATAATTTGAAGTGATATGGTAATTATTGGTTGAATTTATTGACTTTAACTAGTCAAATGTAGGAATTAATTGTTTATTCATGTTATTTATTGTTTTATCGTTGCTAAAACTATATTTATATACTTTCATGAAGATAAATTTGTTTTTGTTGCGCATCAAACTAGAAAAAGTTAAGAGCTAGAAGCACTCTTGAGAAGCTCGACTAAGTTACGAATTCTAAAAGGGTTAAAAAGATTAATGTTAGTGTAAAATGTATAGAATGACTTACACCTATGCAGTTACTGAACTGAAGAACTGCACTCTTTGTGGCGGAATATATCGGTAATATCGGCTCCTGAATCAGAGCAACGATGGAAGCAAAGTTAATGACAGCACCCCCTTTCCCACCCTTGTCTTTCCTCATCCACTCAATCGCCTTCAGGGTGCACGTCACCAATGTTGTCTGAAATAGGCAAATTGAACTTGATAACTAAGCTTCTGGTCGACGTTGCACAAATTTTTGGTAATTAAAAGTTGTACGAATTTTGTTGTTTGTTCCACAATAAATACTGAGTAATTCATATCCCCCTTGAAATTGATAAATACTATTATCTGAATTGTAGAAATTTCCTAAAATTGTTTTAATGAAATGGGGCGTTTCTACGTCGAAACATTGGCAATTTACATATTTCTCCCTAATTTTTGGGGAAACAAAATGTTTATAGATGTCACTTAATGGATTGGGTACATAAATATAAAGTCGGTAGCTTTATTTTTATGTACTTACTATTATTATAATTTGCTAATCTAGGTTACTATGGGTAGTCGCTATGTTAATAATAATCTGTTAAAATGATAACTACTGTTAAGTTTATTTTGTGATCTAATTATTTGTGGATAGACAACTTTATTTATGTAAGTAACATTGACATGTTTTAAGAGTAAGATGCCTTACCTACAAAATAAATATAATTTGAGTTTGAGTTTAGACCTAACATTTCTACTCAGCGTCAAGGAATCAAGCCGATTATCGCCCGGTCATTGACAATTTGAGCTGCTCCACGTTGAATGCGGTCGAACTGAAGGGACGGATCGATTCATTGCCTTTTAAAAGACTTGGTTCACAGTTTTCACACACTCAGCCTTGAAAATGCATTAGCCTGCATCGATTCGACCGAGGTACATACTTCGAAAGTATCATAAATCACAATCAAAAATCAAAAAATATCTACTCAGATAATGGTATTTATCAATTTCAAGTGGGGGACATGAATTTCTCAGTAACTATTGAAGAACAATAAAAAAAATTGTAAATCATTGAGGTACAAACGTCGAAATTGAAAGGAATGCTTTTAGGCAGACCTAGAGCAGAGTTTACCTTCAATTAGACAATGCATTTTGCATCGATTTCATGGAGGGTCCCATGAATTTTCTGATAACTATTATGATACAAACGAAAAAAGTAGGTACAATCAGGTACAAACGATTTTAAACTCATTCAGATAAAAAAACTGATTTTTCAAGAGTTTTACATGCTATGTTCACGAGGCTCACTTTTAGAATTTTCAGTTGGCGGGTAAATGCCAATTTTCTAAAATTCCAGATTTAAATTATAAAAAGTTTTACCAAATTCAGTTGAATCTCTGTCTTGTAAAGTGCCAAAGTATCATTCATTATCCCCGCATTGTTGATTAAAATGTCAATATAACCGAATTCATCTTTTACTGCTTGCATGGACGCAAATAACTGACTTTCTTCCAAAACATTGCATTTGTGGAATTTAACTTTATTATTTCCGAACCGTTTATTTAGTTCATTCTGCAAGGCGATCGCTTTCTCCTCTTGGATGTCAAGAAACGCAGCATGCTGTAATGTCAATAAATAATTATCAAAAAGGTAACTCAAATCATTATAATATAATCAAACACGTAATTAAAAAAATAACAATTTTGTCCAAGGCAATTATTTAAATTTTTAAATGATTAACACATTTGCATGCAAACATTTTGTGATATTAATAATGTGAATCCTGATCCCCTGATTCTTAAAAATTATCTGATTATCTGTTTGACACCTTAAAAAAAGGAAGCAAAAATTCATTACTAACAAGGACCGTTTAGTTAGTGCAGTGGCTAGTGGCGTGTGCACTAAGCACAAAATCTAGAATGGACGTGTCGTACCTGTGCCTGGTATCCCAAACAGAGGACTTCATATTTTTTTTGCTTGTTGAAGAAAAAGACAGTGAACATGCTATTGAAATTTGGCATTAAAAACTAGTAAGTTTATGAAATATGTCACTAAAGAATTATATAAAACAAGAAAAAATGAGTTGGATGAACTAAATAATGTTGTAGAAATTGTATACCTTTGTTCATATTATCTATGCATTCTTCCACCTCGTCACAAATAAAATTGTTAGAAGAGAAAAATGTAGATTTTGTTATTAAAAACATTAATTTAGAAAAAAGAGTAAGTGCTCTGGAACAGCGATTGAGTAATAAATAAATAATTGAGTAATAAAAAAAGCAACTATTCTCCATCTCCTGTAGTCCGCCATATTGGATTTAGAATGACATATGAAATGTGTATAATGAGGTTGTATGTTCATAGTTAATATTTTTAAAAAAAAATTTAAATTTCTTCTTTTTAGAGCGTTTGAATAAAAGCTTTTTCTAAAAAAATCTTTTAATTTATTTCCCTTATTCTTTACAAAGGGGTTTGAACCATTGTTGCTTAGTGTCTGGCCCACTTTTGTGTATTTTTTTTTAAAAATGGCGGCGCAAGATAGTTCTTACAAATATGGATAGCAGATACTTATACAAACAAAAAAGTATGGGTCAACATATCCTATAGCGTCATGTTACAGAGTTATTTACATTAAAAGATCGATGGCGCCTCTAAGCACAACATAGTTGGCAAGAGTATATAAATACTACGTAATAAGAGGCGGATCTTTCATAGATAGGTATATAGCAAAACCGAATTTTGTATGAAGTTTACTTTAAGTAACACATGACACTTGATATAACATGGTGAAAAGGTATAACCCGTATAATTTGAAAGTAAGTCTAAAGGCATTCAGATTTAAGGCAACTAGGTAGTGCCATTTGATTTAGACGAATAAAAAACATAGGAAACTTAATACTCTTATTTACTTTTTAAATGTTTTGCCGTGGCTAGTTACCACTCTAACGACAAGGACCTACCGTAAAGCGATTTGGTGTTTCGTTACGAGGTCATTTAGAAACAGTCAGGGGGAGCAATCACTATCCCCTTCCAAGTTAGCCAGCCTCCATCTTAGACTACATCATCACTAACCATCAGGTGAGATAGTGGTCAAATGTAAACTTGTTAAAGAATGAAATACCTACAGTGTTTATGTATTTTTATATAAATGGAAAATCAATATTCATATCGTCGTGGTCCTTATTCAAAAACGTTTACCAACTTTATTCACTGAATATTTCTCTTAAATGGCAAAAAGATAATAAACTAAGACTGTCGTGGCTGCAAAATTACAACTTTAAATATATATATTTTTTTGATTTGGGCCAAATCCTCATAATCGTTTTGTTTTGGGAATAGCTCTGCAACGTGGCACTTTAGGATATATTGATCCTAATACTTTTTTGTTTGCACAAGATTCCCTTATCCATATTTGTAGGAACGTATAGCTTTTTTTTCCATATTGGAAGACAACGCGTGAAACAGATTGGCATTGCTTACTATTAAGAGCAACCTTAATAGTAAGCAACAAATGGTCATCTTCTATAGACACCAAAAGTGTTGATATGATGCCAAACTAAGGCTGGGATATTGCATAAGTAATAGTTGTTACATGTCATAAGCTTTGTATATCCGCAACTCTTTCATAGAAAACACTGACTTCGTGGAGGTAAGATAGTGAAGTATTGAATTTGGAGGTATAGTGAATTTCAGTTTAGGTAAACTTTGACATCAGCGACGGATAAACCTGTACTAGCCTTTTCCATTTTCTTTCTTGTCTTTACAATTTATCGCGGGAATCGTGGCGGAAATAAGACGTTTGAAGTACAAGTAACATTACAATATTATAGTAAATATTTTTTCTTGTATATCATTTTACCCATATTTTTCAATTGTCTTTTCACACACTGATTTTTCATCATTTTTTTCTCTAATCACATATGTCAATTTGAATGATGTACAATACAACTTATTTTTGATGTATAAACGCTTCCCATTACTCTTTGTTTAAAGGTTGTCTTACTCCTATTAACTGTTGTGAATGGTCAGGATCAAACAGCTTGTCGAATGAATACCAAAATTCTGTTTTAGATCAAGTCCAAGCGTAATCTAATATTATCTGATTAAAAACCCACGATTTCTCAGTCTTGTTGCAACTAAAAAGTCACTGATCCAGATAAACTAATTCAAAAACATACGTTTTTTTATAAACTAAATAGGAATAATCAGCATTGGTTTAATCAGAAAAAAAATTTGAAGCAACTCCCATTAAAGTAAAGTAGTGTGTTATGTTATAAATACCGATAAAATACAAATTCATATATTTCATTCTTTTCTTTGTACCTAAATATTTGATCTCTATTAGCCTAAAAGTTAGATTGGAGCATTAAGTACGCTTTTTGCTCTCACAATTTTTATTTGTGTACTGTAAAGTCTTCTTTTTATGACATTGGAAGGCAAACCACAGACGGATTTCCTGATGTTAAGAAATTCACGCCGCTTAGAGACACCAAAGGTGGTAATGGTGCGTTGCCAACCAGAGGCGCGGATGTTAGGCCTCGAGCAAAAGTAAGTTTACCGGCTACCTTACCCTCCGAACCGGAACACGTCATGACGTTATGGCTGCAGGAATAGGTAAGGCGGTGGTACCAATCCGGGTGAGACGCTCCGAAACTCTACCACCTAGTCAGATGTCACGGTGTAGGTGACGGCAAGACTATGCTCGCCTTTTACGACCTGCCTGGCACAGGAAGGCGCTGGTCTATTCTACAAAGGAGCCCGGACCAACACGGGGAAAAAAAATGAAAAAACAAATAACCTAGGCAACTTCCAAAAATAAATGTCTTCCTTCTAGGAAGCCGATTGAAAACGTGTTACTAATATTATACATAGAGAGTGGTAAGAAATTATAATTTCATTACTTTGACGTAGCGCAGCGTGGGGGCCGATAGCAACAGATAAGTCATTAGTTTTATCGGTTGACGCATTATTATAATATGATAAAGATCAATCAATTTGGATTTATATTTTACAATATCTGATTTGTATAACTTGTTGAAACTTGTAGATATACAGAGCTTTCACAAATTAGTTAACGATATTTCAACCACGGGCTGAGAATGCACATTTGGAAACATGAAAAGCAATAATAAATCTAAAACGAAAAGTAAATGAAATATTAAAAGTATTCATTGTTGCTATAGCGTATGGGGGTCAACAAATGCTCGAATGCAGCTGTTTGTCGCATAGTTGCTTGTCACACATAAATATTGCATTTGGAAATCACATATTGAATCTCTTTGCAATAAAATTGATAGGTTTTGAAAAAAAATAAGAGAAGTAGCAAGTTTGAATGCATTTATCTTAGCTTATCTTGGGTATGTTTTTTCTGTTTATTTAATTAGAATCTTAAGAGTACAAAGAAGTGTATACGAGCAATATGTAGTGTTAACTAATTACATTCATGCAAACCACTTTTTAAGTCTCTTTGCATTTTACCTTTGCCTTATTTGTATATCTTGGCTATGCTTGTGTATTTGTAAAAAAAACATTATCAATCGTTTAGAACCAATGCTGAAATGTTGGGAATTTCATGTTTTAGAAATTTTGAGAAAGAACATGTGCCGAATCAAAAACTTAACATTTATAAAAATAATGTTTACTGCATGTCCGTTTCTATATACAATCAAATGCCTGATAATCTCAAATCACTTCCAATTTCAAAGAAAGGTTGTGTTTTTTGTAACATGTTGTTAGAAAAAACACATTATAGTGTCAAGGATTTTTTGAAGTGAAAACTTCACGCAGGGCGCATGCGCGAATAAGACGGCGCGAGATCTAAAATAAAACATGGATTCATTGCTGTTTTTGTATTGCTTAGATATTTCCAAAGAGTATAGGATTCGTAACGAATAATACGCCGCAATATACTTACCACTACATTGTAACAGATAGCAGATATGCGTATAATATCAAAAGACATTGTTCTATTTGTTCCATATTGAAACTAAGCTTTATGTGTAAGTATAGATAATATGATGACGCTCCTAGCCGTCACGTCGTCCTACTTTAGAGAGTTTTTGTCAAGCCAAACGCAGGTTATTGATACGAAAATAATATTTGTGCATAAATGATAGTAATTTCATATTCATAATTAAATCAATTCGTGCAAAATATACCCTAATCTTTCCAAAATATCAAAAATGCACAGCGTTAATATTCAAGATTTCACTCTGCCGGCACTTCCCGAGTGCAACCCATCTTTTTTTATAGAAAAGATTTTATAGTAAAATATTAATTATTAACTAAATTTAATTAAAGTTATGATTGCCGATGAGTTTGTTTCGCCGTTTCTTCAAATGTCTGGCGAGGTTTAGAAACAGTGCTACCACTGTTACAACAACAAACAGTACAAGGCAGATAGGTTAAATTCCTGGTTGCTGAGGAATTTGTTTTTCCTTTTCTTCTCCTGACTGACTGAAAGTAGTTGAAACGGTTACGGTAGATAGGGTTAAATTTATTATAGTTTAAAAATGTTTGGTAATAAATAATTAAACTAGTTAAAAATATAAATAATTAGCTTAAAAGTGAAAGTATATGTAATTTAATATTTTTTTTATAAATATTAAAACATTTGCACACAAAAATGTGACAGAAGATTTATTACATTTAAATATTTTTGTAACATCTCACTTACACACATATTCCGCACATAAATAATTTTCATTTTCATTTCATTTTTAAATTTTGTTTTAATGAAATCGTAATCGTTTAAAAAGATTACATAATATCACACAGTACAAAAACGGTCTAGGTCCAATATTTCATTTTTAATTTATTATGTAGTAAGTACCTATCTACAGAGGTAATAATTAGTTATTCAAGAAAGTTACAGCTGTTGTTAAGTTATGAAATATCATTTAGTTGTAAGTTCTGTTCTGATCAAGGTCATGTGTCGATGCGCTTCGCACAAAAAGAGAATGGTACAAAGAGTCATTTTTCAAATCAGTTGAATTTTGGTCGCATTTGAGGTGCGTTAGATCTTTTTTGTGTCTTTCGGTTTTTTTGCGAAGTGTTCGTTAGTATCTTTCCGATGATGACCGTTAATAGAGGGTGAGTCGTGCCCGCTGGCTGGTGTGATCGCCTGACCTAACCTGACGCCCCTTCACTTTTTCTTACTTTTTTTCGAGCTAGATTTAAGAATCAATATTTATTTAAAATATTTAAATACCATCATGATGTAGTTAGTATGTTTGACCGCCTCGTTGGTCGAGCTAGCGCACTCGCCTAACTGCATCGACGAATCGCGAGGCTCAGGTTCGATTCCCGACAGGGGCAGGCATTTGTGTGATGAACATTTAGATATCTGCATTTCCGGATCTGGGTGTTTATTAAATGTATTTTGGTATCTATTTAAGTATTTTTATGTACTAGTATCGTTGACTAACACCCATAACACAAGCATATAATTCTCCTACTTTGGGGTTAGATTCAATTCGTGTGACTTGTCCAGTAATGTTTATTTATTTATTTATTAACATATCTTTGGATTAATTATTTTGGTGCGCTATTCATAGATATGAATCAAATTTCAGTTACCTGGGTAGTCAAACACTAACCGAGTGCAGAGAAATGAAGATTGTGTTTTTTGTGTGAATAAAGAATAGTCCGTTTGTGGCAACCACAGTCCTGCAACAAGAACGACTCACCCCTGTTGTTCTTTAAACCATGACCGCCATTGACGTGTTAGAAACACGTTTGGAGGCCAGGGGGCTGATTATGTAACTTAGTTGCCCACTCAAAATAGAAAAGTGTACATCAAATAGCTGTCAAATTACGTGTTTTATATTTGCTATCTCCAGTGACCAACAGAAGTACAATAGAGATAGCAAACACAAATGACGTCATTTGATGTACACTTTTACAGTTTGAGTTCGCAATTGATATACATAATAACCCCCCTGGAGACCTCATGACCAGGCTCAAGATAACATCTTGCTTTGGTATAAAACAAAATTAGGTTTTTTCAAGGAAAATTTAAATAGGTACCCAATGATTAATTGTAATCTATTTTGTGTAGGGATGTGACGACCTCATTGCCCGCTAATACTTCAGCACCGCCACCTCGCCCGTTGCTACGATCACACTTCACGGTACTTACTTAATATCCCAGCCGCTTTATGAAGGTAACGCTTATATTTGGACACCAAGATGTAGAAGTCTGCTTGTTTGTTAACTTGTATTGAAACATACTTACCTTGACACCCTCTTCAAGCATATATTCAATAACCTTTGCGCCGATACCAACTGCACCACCAGTGATCAAAATCACTTTTTCTTTTAAATCATGCTCCATTTTGACGATATTAAAATAAAGTGATAGGCAGCTGCTGAATCGGACGGTACGTAATGTTGTGACAGCACCTCCCTACATGCGGTTAGCCTTATCAACATTAATTATCACTCTTGTTTAATATTTCATAAAACGGATTATGATAAAGGATTTCTTAATGCAATTATTGTCCCTCCATAAACGTATAATGTTAGTCAAGTTTAATATTAAACATGAAAACAAAGGCTAGGTTTCAACAACAGATGAAAATTAAAAGAGCAACAATATTGTGGTGACAACATCAACACTAGAACAGTCACAGTTCCATCAAACTTGAAACACAGACCTATGGCTTCCCAAGCGGGTCATCGGGTAAAAAAACGAGAAAAGTGCCAAAACTAAAATATCTTGATGAACATTAGTTTATTAGACAAATATAATTGAATGGCAAGAAACTGATTCCAGCTGATTAACACTACGTCACAATTTGATGGTTATTTCTTGGAAACATTGCTCCTGATTCTCTGCATGCATTTGGTCAACATCACGTGTCTAATGGCTTCGAGTTACAGTTACTCAACTTCTTTTCAACTTTAATAAAAGTAAGTACAACTCCAAGCCACTTGTCCAATCACAATAAAATTAGAACTAGACCACTACAAAGTCATGGCCTACTTTTTACAAAATAAAAAACAAAATCGGTACGTTATCAGCGGAGTAATCGCATAAAGAACATACAAAAAAAGCAAATCGAATTGATCATCTCTATTTTGGTTAGATTTTGGATATGAATTGGCTGATTTCATCGATTACATTAAAACAGAGTTAAATAAAACTAATTTTAACTTTAACGAATTCAATCATCGTTTCAGACTGAGGTTCTGATCTTGTTTATGGTCACCTGACAACATTTTCATTGCCTTTTTAAAAACCAAGGTTAGGTCGTATACACGTCTATACAAACTGACATTATTGTAAAAAGCGTCTAACCCACATATCCCGACTACTACTGAGTTACCCACACTAGTAGAGAAGAATGGATTTTTTCCCACTTTTTCTTATCAGAAAAGTACATTAAATTCGAGCTTCTAATTATCTCTATCTACACAAAGTACAATTAGCTAGAGAAAAATAATTTATAATAATAAACAAAAACCTCTTGTTACCATTTCGTCCAAATTTTACTTCACGTCAGTGACCTCGAAAAGAGAGGCGGTAGATAGGTAGAGGTACAACAGGAGCACCCAAAACTAGCCAAAGGCACTAAAGTCCACAATGTGACAGGATTGGCACCTGCTAATGCAATATCCATTAATGAAAAAAAAAAATAAAGAAACATATTTTTTATGTTGTCAAATTAAGATTTTTTTAATACAAATTTAAAAGGCACAGTGTGATATCCACCTTATAATTATCTGGCAGAAGATTGTTTTATCTATGTCATTAAACTAGGCTTTAATCGCTTGTGATTTTAATTCATTCTCACGAGATATTTTCATACCACGTGTCAGTAGTATAGTATATATAGTAGTATAGTACCTGTAAAGTTTATTGAGTATTGTATTGTAAGGTTTTGTTCTTGTTATAGTCTGATTGACTATTTTTGTAAAGTACAGATAAATTAAATAAAAACTCGTAATAAATAAGATGAAAAAACTAGTACACCTGACAAAATCTATCTGTAATTTCAATCCGGTCAGCTTACAAACGAAAACATCTCTATCGAAATGCTCCACCTATGCAGAAATTAGAAAGCCACGTCACATAATATCACTTACAGACACGTCAAACTAACATTACTTCTTGTTTTTCGTCTAGAATTAAAAAGCTTTTTATTAGCTGATCCTTTAAATTGTAAGGCGAACTGTTGGAATGCAAATTTGGTTTCGCTTTATCTTGTTTTTGTGCTGCGACCAATACCATCTTCATTATTTCACGTATGTTCAGCACATTTCCTAAAGCAGTAAATTAGGTTAGTTAAACAATAAAGCAACGTCGTTTTATAACAACATTTACATACATACATATTATCTTCACGCAAAGTCCCTTACGCGGTAGGTAGAAAGTATCGAGAGCCAGACCTCACAATCCTGATAAAACTGTCTGGCTTCCTTCACATTCATTATCCTTTTCATACAAACACGCCTGTTTCGGAGACTCTTGAGACCCTCGGATAGTATCTGAGTGATCTGATCGTTGAATGTCAATCTTGGTCTCTCCGGGTCTACATCCATCCACATTCGCATAGTATATCTGCTTTATCAATCTTTATCTGTCATTCTTTCTCCATGAACGAACCAGCGGAACATACCCTTTCGCATTTTAACACCAACACCTTCTTTCAATCACACTCTTTCTCGGATCTCACTGTTACGAATGCGGTCAGCGAGCGTTACACCACAGATTTTCCAAAGTGCTGTCATTTCGACCGCATTTATCTTACTTTCATGACTTTCCTGACATAATATCCAACTCTCGCTTCCATACAATAACGTTGGGATAAGCACATAATTATGCAAAGTGATTCTAGCTTTTTGACTCAAAACGTCGCCTTTGAAATTGCTTACCCAACGCTTTCTTAACACTATTCCTTGCACATTTACTTTAAAATAACTAGTATATTTACGTAAAGTGATTACATAGTTATAATATAGTTTATTAAAATAACTATATTTCGATTCTATAAAATTAAATAAACACTTCAAAATCCTTACGATAATGATAATGGAAGGCAAACAGACAGACGGATTTTCTGATGGTGTGAAATTCACGCCGCCTAGAAACACCAAAGGTAGTAATGGTGCGCTGCCAACCTGAGGCCGGGATGTTAGGCCTCGAGCAAAACGAAGTACATATTTTTTTCAACTAGAATTAAGAAAAGTGAGTATTTGACAAAGATTACAGTGAATGCACCAACATACAATATTTATTTTTACACTAAGCAACCTGTCAAACTTCATATCGCTTCACATTTCCAGCTACTTACAGTTTGTATGGATCGAAATATTGTTTTTTTTTAATTTGCCTGCAATTTTCCCTGTGTTTCGTCTCATAATAATCTTTTTCGGACAATACGCAACACAACAAAAAATATGTAGCAAAATGCATCCGTTCAGGCGCGATGCAATGTGACCACACTAAATGGCGATTCATTACAATAAATGGGGATAACAAGAACTTTATCGGTGGTGTTATAAATCGATGGCTGTTTTGATATAAACAGTTAAAAATTAAGCATATATTTCCACACCTTCACACTACATATTTATGTACCACATTCTGGTATCTTAATTTAGGAATAGTTCCTAGAATTCCTTCCTATAAAACGCAGTACCTTCAGCAATTACTCAATTTAGAAAATTTTATTTAAAGCTAGGAAGATTGACCTGTTCATTTATGGGATTAAATTCAATGCTATGGTTATATGATTTTTCATAATATATATCAAATAACCGTTTTCTACTTTTTAATATACCGGTTGTTGCCCACTTACTGAAACACGCCCGTTTTTCTATACATTTTTTCCTATGTACGAATACTTTATTATGCTCTGTGTCAATTAATTTAAATAACGAATTAAATAATTTATTTGGATCATCGTTATAAGCTAAATTTGGCAGTTTTTCTAATACATTATCCCGAAAGTTTTCTAATCGACTAGAATTTATTGGATTATAGGCAATATATTTCTTTTGAGACTTCTCAATTTTCATAAAAAAATAGCTAATTGACCACAGTGATCAGAATCTAATTCATTTATAACTGAACAGCTAACTGGTGATATATTTGTAAAAATGTTATCCAAACAAGTAGCACTAGTGGCCGTTAATCTAGTGGGTTCCAAGAATAAATTCTGTAAGTTATATGATTTAAACATATTGAGAAATCTACAAGACAGGGAAGATTTTTCCAATATATTAATATTAAAGTCTCCACAAATAATAATATTCTTTTTTGAATTTGAAACCTTAAGTTCTTTAATTTCTTTTTCAGCTATCTGATACCTAGCTGAAATGTTATCTAAAGAATTTGTTAAATAAATAATTTCCTGCTGTAATACTTGTGTGTCAGCCTCATATTTATCTAATTTACTTTGAGATTCTAAGCAATGACTATTAAACTGCCTTCTAAATGACAATAATTTGCTTTTACATATCTTTAAACTTTTTAAATTAAGTGTATTCTTTTTGGAACACTTTTGCATTTTGCGAATAGTCTTATTGAGTTTTATATATTTTTTCAATTTATTTCTGCTATTAAAGTTCACCTTATAATAGTCACTTGGCATTTCACTTTGGTTATAATTACAACCTGCAGACTCAGACAGTTCCTCAAATTCACCATACAATGACTTCCTGTGGGATTGTGTCTCTTCTCTTTGTGACTGATGCATGAGGCTTAATTCCGACGTTGCCTCACCGAGCTGTTTTTCAAGTAGCTTTATTCGGTCAAGTGCTACTTCGTGATGTATTTGACAATTTTGAAAGCTGTCAATAACTTGATGTAGGTGATCACGCTCCGCCTGAACACTAGATAGTTCTTCAGACATCATATAAAGTAAAGTAAAAGTAAAGTATCATTACGCCCATATCCCCGAGAAGGTAGGCAGAGGCACAACCAGGGCACCCACGACTAGCCGAAGACACTAAGTCCTACGATGTGATAGGTGTTACTAATTTTACCTCGGTGTGGCGAAGGTTGGAGATCGAACTGCCTAGGTATATAAACAAAAATCTGCAAATATTTTTAACTAAGTAAAGTTCGTTGCTGTCATAATAATTTTTTTTAGCGATCTAAAATTAAGATTTATACTTTATTATAAACTAATGGATTATTGCCTATTTATTCATTGCAGATACGTTTTAATAAAAAAATATATAGTTCAATATGTTAAACATAAAAAAACTTAGTCAATAACATTATATGAAGTGAAATAAAAGTAAAATTACAAATTACCCTGCTTTTTTATGACATTGGAAGACAAACAAGCAGACGTATTTTCTGATGGTAAGAATTTCCCGCCGCCTAGAGACACCATAGGTGGTAATGGTGCGTTACCAACCAGATGCCGGGATGTTAGGCCTCGAGCAAAAGTAAGTTTACCGGCTACCTTACCGGACCGGAACACGTCATGACGTTATGGCGGCAATCTGGGCGAGTCGCTGCTAAACTCTACCACCTAGTCAGATGTCACGGTGTTAGTGACGGCAAGCCTATGCTCGCCTTTTACGAGCTGCCTGGCACAGGAAGGCAGATGGTCTATTCTACAAAGGAGCCCGGACCAACACGGGCTTTGTAATTAAGTCGTTTATCCAGTACCTTCTGGTGCCTCTAAAGATTTTTGCAGTATTGGGCTCGTTTAATAGTCAGTTAATTTAATAATAGACTATTTTTCTGTTTTATTTCTTGGGTCTGTTCTTTTCTGTATCCTACAAAATTTGCATTTCTTTTTTTTATTTCCACTATCTCCCAAGTCAAGTTATATCCTAACCCCGCCATGTCTCTAATCGACTTTTGACAAGCATCGATTTTGATTTCTTCTTCTTCTTTTGTAAATATGGGTTTCAATCGTTTTTCACGTTTTTTAAGTATTTTACTTTATCTGAAGATATTGAGCTGCCTAAAAGGAAAAACGCAAAATATATATGGCCTGCTATAAGCTGTTTGCATTTATCGATTTCTTATAAATGCCAATATTTAAGTGTATGATTGGTTGATATAGGATTGAATTAAACTTTGTTTCAAATAATGGTATTTTCGAAGTTTGACATACCATTCCAATCAAACATTCATTTTGCTATCTTATTTAATTTAATTTACTTTTTTACACAAGCAACCAACCATTTATTAATTACTTAAAATCCTAAACAATAAATAATGTCCTAAATCCTAACACTTTATTCAAACTCTTTACAGAGTTAAATTATCAAATATATTACAAAAGAATCTTGACTCGTATTTCTCCTCACTTCACATCGTTACATCCCACTCTTAACCATTAGAAAGAATCATACCCTCTTTGTCCCACATTTTGAATTATTGTAACCAGTCACCAAACGGTCCACTAGCGATACACCCAAGATGCTCCATTACAACATATTAGTAAATTCATATTCTTAATAACATTAAAAATATTTCTCACATTCTTAATCATACATTAATTTGTATGTTATATTTCAGTTAATAATAAATATCGTATTACACATGTATTCCTGTAATTTCTCATGTACCTTTAATATTTGGATTATCAATTATCCAGCCTTGTACCAACCTTTTGAGTATACTGTAGTAATGACCAAACATTGGTTCTTTTCTTTTTTTTTCGCTTATTAAGAAAATTGTTTAAAACCGTTTTGATTCGATTTAAGAAATAAACCGCCAATTTTAATTTGCTTAAAACCCATCAAACACAGACCTTGCTAAATTTCAACCTAATTAATCTATGTACTGAACATTATTATTCATACCAACACGGTTATTTTCGAACTACCCACTAATTTTGAAACTGTAAAAATCTCTATTTTTTCTTACAAACAATTATTAGACCATATACTATGTGTTTATTATTATATCATTATTTGTGAAATCCCCTTAAAACCATATTGAAATGTTCTAAACTCACGACCTCATTACAAAGCCATACATTTTGAAAGCTTTATTAATAATGTCGTTGACATGGATATCGAGACAAAGTTTTGAATCTAAGTACACGCCGAGATCTCTCAAATTTGATGTCTTATTTAGTGAAGTATTGTAAAGCTTGTATTTATATGTGAAGTTGTTGATTTTTTAGTGAAACTAATTTGATTACATTTCGGTAATCTTAAATATAGTTTATTTATAACACAGTATCTACTAAGTCGGTCAAGATCTTGCTGAAATTCAATGCAGTCGTTTATTGATTTGATGGATTTATAAACTGTAAGATCATCTGCATATAGAAGAAAATTTGTATTTTAAAAGCAAAGCTTGATATCATTAATAAAAAGTATAAGGAGCAATGGCCCCAGAATAGACCCCTGGGGCACTAAAGAAGTATTAGTGATACTCCTACACTGGTAACCGTTGACGACTACTTTCTGAGACCTATTCTGAATATATGACGAGAACCAACGCAATAGATTACCCCGTAATCCGTTAAAAGCTATTTTGTTTAAAAGTATTTCATGATCAATTTTGTCAAACGCTTTTCTATAATCTCTAGACTGCATCCACTTAAACGTTATTATCGAGGTTTTCAAATAAGTTATCTATAAATATGAGTAGATTAGAAACTGTAGACCTATTTTTGACAAAAACGTGCTGTTCTTCAATTAAAGTATTATGTAAAATTGGATAAAGCCAAATCTGATTGTGTACGTACCTTTCGAACATTTTGGATAGTGTCGATAATATGGAAATTGGTCGATATTGTTCAATATTTTGTTTACAACCCCCTTTATAATATATTATATTGGAGTGATGTTGGCACGTTTCAATATATCGGGGAAAGTACCTTCGCGTATACACGTGTTATATATTATATATGCTCTTGGCAGTTTTTTTTTAACAACTTAGTTGGTAACCCATCGGGTCCAGCACCTTTAGAAACGTCTAGTGGCAACAATACTTTTAATATTTGAGATTCAGTGAAATGGATGTTATTTAATATATTATTATCGTGAGATACATCAGGAGGTGGTTGCCATTGAACGAGTGTCGGTGAGGACGGCTCGTACACGGACAAGAAGTAATCTGCAAACATATTTCAGATCAACTCTGGATTACTCGATGTACTGTCACAAAGTTGCATGGTGGTGGGAATTACAGGTTTTATCTTTCGTTGCGAGATATAACGCCAGAAATGCTTTATATTATTAGTTATGTTATCTTCTACTGATGTAATAAATTTTTTTATAATATTGTTCACAAGTTTCTTTAAACTGTGCTCTGTAATTTGAGAAAACTTCGTAATCGGACTCGTTGTGGTACTTTTTACATTTAGCTCACGCTTTTTGTTTTTTATTAATTATTTTTATCAACTTATGGGGAAACCAAACCGGGAAAGAAGAAGTCTTAGGTCAAAACCTAGGCATAAATTGTTTGATTATATTGTGTAATTCATTATAAAGAATATCAAGTACTCCTTCTGAGGTCGGGTCTCGTAATAGCTCCTCCCAGTTAGTTTCACGGATTTTATCATTCATACAATCAAAATCAGCCTTGTGAAAATGATATTTCATAATAGATCGTCGTTTCACGGGTTGAGCGGCATGCGTCAGATTAATGGTGACATCGAAAGGGCAAGTGGTGGGCATCTATAGGCAATAATGGTGTACGTTGTAAGCTACTTATAACACAGGATGAATTAGATATCACTAGGTCTAGGATCTTGCCATTCACGTTAACAATGTCATTGTATTGAGCAGCATCGAGGTGAGACATAAAGTTGATGAGCAAAGAACTCGTTTCTGTAAAGCTCGGTCCAGTTACGCAAAGCAGGCTTAACCCTCGAGAGTTATTTAATGTTGTCGCGTTCCATCCTAATTCCGGAATATTATAATCTCCCATCACATAAAAAGTATCAACAAAAGTATGGTTTATAGAATTTTGCAACATATCGAGGTGACTGTCATAGACAGCCGAGGGAGTTCGGGGAGGAATATAAGCTGCACTTATGATGTGCTTCATGCCGTATGTGATGCTAGGTATTTCTATAATAATATTATGTTCTATATTGTTAGGTTGCGCGTAGTTAGTAAACTTTGAAAAATCAAAACGAGCCGAGTTCAGTGTATGCAATACAGCCACCAGTACCCCGCCCCTGTCCTGCTTGTGCGAAGCGGCGCGGTCGCGGTCGCAGCGGTACACCGTGTAGCGCTCGTCTATGAACTAGCTGTTCTCTATGTCAGGCACGAGCCAGGTCTCAGTCAGTACTATGATATTTTAATTGATGGACAAAATATTCATGAACAGTGTGTGTAACTTGGTACGGATACCTCTGCAATTTTGGTAGTAAATAGTTAATTCATTATTTATTCTAGAACTATCCATTATCAATATGGGAAACATTATATTCATGTGAATTATGTAGTTTTGATTGATATGGTAGATTTCGCGTACTGCATTTTAAACACCCCCTTCCCGTTGTAATTGCATGTATTATTTCTTGAAAAAATGTGTGATACCATTCAGAGAGTTAGATTTGCCTGTTTGAAATACTATGTTTCTGTCAATAAACAATGAAAAAATTACCGTAATGCTCAACAGTACAGCGCAAAACTTAGGAATTAAGATCAACGATAACAGTTTACTGGAAAAAGATGGTACATTATCATTTAAACTGAAGAAATGTAAATATATAAATATATTAATTGTTAAGGTCTGATACTCACTATTAATGACCGGGTTTGAATTTAAGTTTTGCGAGGTCCTTATCGGTGCGAATAGCAAGTGCGGGGGAATCGTTTTTTTTTCTCTGATCAGGATTGTCGAGTTCTTGACCCAGACGAATACGTCTGGGTATACGTCTGGTCTACAGATATGTAGTTGAGATCCTTTGCAACTTCCCGGCATTTTCGAAATAACTGTTTTCTTTTTAGTGTGAGATGTTCGTTTATATATATCATTAGAGTGTTGCCCGCAATTCCTATTTGATCCGATTTCAGAACTTTCTTTTTACGGAAGGCGGCTTAGAAGTCGTCTCTTTGAATCCGGGTGGTTAACTTCACGATGAAATTCTTAGGATTAGCTCGATCTCGCGTAGCATGCCGTACCCTGTGCACCGAGACTATATCTCTATGGCAGTTCTTTATACCTAACCACTCGCCATTAACATCTTTGGTGTCTAGGTGACATGTATTGCTCACTATCAGAAAACCTGCTAGTTAATTAAAATTACAGTTTTACAAAACTATCGATAATAAATCATCGCTACGTTCGGCATGCACTATATTGCTTATCTCAAACCACGCCTACGTCGATGCAACTAGAACTGCAAGCGTTCCTTTTGTCTTCAGTCGAAATAAGGTAATCGACGCCGGCTCACGCTGCCCTTGCGCAAGCGCACTATATGCGAACTCACGTACCGATCGTAGTGATAGACTTTGTAGATAAATCTAGTGTGTTATAAGGATTATGTGTGTATGTAAACTAAAATGTGGAATGTTTAATTGTGATACCTAGTGTAACGTAAGTGTATGGTCCGTCGTATATGGAGAGATCATTAAACTGTAAATATTATTGACTCATTTAATTTCGATTACCTAAGTAAACACGTGACTTACCGATATACTTACCTATCATCATCACCTACCAACCACCATACTGGTGACCCACGACGCTATATATTAAGGAATTCAAGATGGCGAAGAATTCAGACGCAACCGACGCGTCTGTCATTAGTGCCGACCAAGAGTCGATAGCCAATATCGATGTTTTTAAACTTGGTGTTCGCGTCCCTCCATTTTGGCCTGAAGAGCCTGAGGTGTGGTTCGCGCAAGTTGAAGGCCAATTTGCCATATCAGGAATAACTAGTGATGTGACAAAATTCTATTATATAATCGATCAATTAGACAATAATACATCAATTGAGGTCAAAGATATTATTATTAATCCACCATCGTCGGAAAAATATACAAAGCTGAAAGCTGAATTAATAAAACGGCTTACGGCGTCCGAAGAAAAACGCTTGAAACAGATTCTTATGCATGAAGAGCTTGGAGACCGCAAGCCTTCACAATTTCTTCGGCACCTACACAGTCTTGCTGGAATAAACGTGCCTGACGATTTCTTGAAGACAATTTGGATAAGTCGACTATCACATGGCATCCAAACAGTGCTAGCAGGACAGCCACCCACTACTCCTTTGGATTAATTCGCTGATCTAGCAGATCGCATACGTGAATTCGCCTCTTCGTCACCATTAGTAGCCGCAACCAGCACATACGGACCAAATTCTGTGCTAGACAGCCTGACTCGAGAAGTTGCTGAACTAAGACGAGAGTTCAAGAAGTTGACATCCGAAAGGCAAAGCAGATCACGTCCATCATCAAAAGACCGGCGTCGGACATCCTGTCGCAGATCGACTTCCAGAAAAATGAGATCAGAGTCAAATTACCGAAAATTCTCAATTTGTTGGTACCACAATAAATTTGGAGAGAAGGCGAGCAAATGTATGGAACCCTGCGATTTTAAGGCGGGAAATGCGCAGGGCGGTCGATAATGGCGACCCATAATCGCCCAACATCTAGTGCTGGTCGCCTGTTCGTCACGGACCGTACATCGAAGATACAGTTTCTGATCGATACAGGAATCGATCTCTGTGTCTTCCCCCGGTCCATGTTGCGTGATCGACGAGCCCGTACGGACTATAATTTGTGTGCTGCAAATGGTTCATCTATTTCAACGTATGGTTTTGCACATTTTAATTTAGATTTTGGTCTTAGAAGATTTTTTTAGTGGCGTTTCATAGTAGCTGATGTAACAAAACCGATTATTGGGGTAGATTTTTTAAATCACTACCAACTGATTATAGATTGTAGACATAAGCGTTTACTAGACAGGGTTACATCAGTTTCTACAACCGCACAAATTGTTAAGTGCGATGATATTAATTCTGTTAAAATTATAAATGGTAAGTCGCAATTCCATAAATGAATTTCATTTCATTTCACAAATTCCATGAATTTTCTGAAATCACCAGACCAACTGGTGGTGAGCAAAACATAACACATAACACCGTACACCATATCCGCACCACTCCAGGACCTCCAGTTTCTGCAAATCCCCGTAGCTTAGCTCCAGACAAACTAAAAATTGCCCAAAAGGAATTTGAAGCCATGATCGCTAACGGAACAGCTAGACCATCTCAAAGCCCATGGTCATCTCCTCTCCATTTAGCACCTAAAAAAGACAACAGTTTTCGTCCATGCGGCGACTACCGCATGCTCAACGCCCGTACCATACCTGACAGGTATCCGATTAAACATATCCATGACTTCGCTCATAATCTTGTCGGCTGTACCATTTTCAGTAAAATTGACTTACTGCGAGCCTATAATCAGATTCCTGTCAGCACGAGCGACATTTCGAAGACCGCAATCACCACACCATTCGGTTTATTCGAATTTCCGTTTATGACTTTCTGTCTTCGGAATGCCGGTCAAACTTTCCAAAGATTTATGGACGAGGTGACCAGGGGACTTGATTTTGTCTACTGCTATCTGGATGACATTTTAGTCTTCTCGCGGGATACAGCAGAACATGATCGCCATCTGCGCCAAATTTTCGAAAACCTTCAAAAACATGGCATTAAAATCAATACTGGTAAATGTGTGCTACGTGTAAGTGAAGTTACCTTTTTAGGCTATTCCATATCCAAGAGCGGTACCAAACCCTTGGAATCAAAAGTGCAAGCTATTAAGGACTCCCCTCCACCTACCACCATTCGTCAATTAAGAGCCTTTATGGGCATGATTAATTTTTACAGGAGATTCCTCACAAAAGCCGCCGAGATTCAAGCGTTGCATTCACTACTATCCGAAACGACGAAAGGGTCACAGCCAGTAAACCTTCACGACGAAACCCTGGAAGCCTTCCAAGCATGCAAGCAGAGCCTGACAAACGGGGTCTTATTAGCACACCTGGTTTGCACAGCTAAACTTGCCTTAGTAACAGATGCTAGTGACAAGGCAATCGGCGCAGTCCTCCAACAGCTAAAGGATAATGCATGGCAGCCACTAGCCTTCTTTTCGCGAAAGCTTAGCCCTGCCCAGGTGAAACACTCAGCGTACGACAGAGAGCTACTCGCAATATATGAAGGCATTAAATACTTTCGACACATGCTTGAGGCTCGACACTTTATCATCTACACTGACCACAAGCCGATGAGTTACGCTTTTCATGACAGAAAACGTAACTGTTCGCCCAGACAGTATAGTCATCTTGACTTCATAGCCCAGTTTACAACCGACATAAGACATATATCGGGCAAAGACAACATCGTCGCCGATACATTGTCAAGAGTCGAAGAACTGAGAGCACCAGTCAGCCTTGAAAAATTAGCACAGTGTCAAGTAAAAGATCCGTAACTTCATAAATTGTTGAGTGACGGAACATCCTTGCGATTACAGAAACTACAAGTCCCTTACAGTCGTAAGCCTTTGTACTGCGATACCAGTACATCAGCTGTCAGGCCTTTTGTTCCAAAATTCTATCGCAAGGAAATATTCGACTCTCTGCACTCTTTAAGCCACCCTAGTGCCAACGCCTCCACTAAGTTAGTAGCAGAAAGATTTGTCTGGCCTGGGATAAGAAAAGACTGTCGTGAGTGGGCACGACCTTGCATCGCTTGTCAGAAAGCTAAAGTCACCCGTCACGTGATCGCTCCGCTAGGAAACTACAACTTGCCCCGTGCTCGTTTTAAGGTGATCCATATTGATCTAGTCGGACCTCTACCTATTTCGCATGGCTATCGTTACTGTCTCACGATAGTTGACCGATTTACCCGATGGCCAAAATCAACACCTATCGAGGACATTACAACAGAAACCGTGGCGAGAACTCTATTGCCAACTTGGATTGCTATATTTGGCTGTCCGGTTCAGATTATTACTGATAGAGGACGCAAATTCGAATCTGCATTGTTCGAACAGCTCTCCAGAATAGCTGGATTTGAACATAAGCGCACTACGGCATACAGACCAGCGTGCAACGCAATGGTCGAACGCTTTCATAGAAGCTTAAAAGCTGCTGTAGTGTGCCACGAAAATTCCAAGTGGACGGAATCCTTGCCATGGGCTTTGCTAGGTATACGAACTTCCTTTAAAGAAGATTTACAGACGTCTTCCGCTGAACTTGTCTACGGAGAGCCTTTAAAACTTCCAGGCGAGTTTTTTGAAACGTCTGAAGGTGGTACGACGGACGTGACAGAATTTTCGGCTAGACTTAAAAATATTGCCGAAAAATTACGGCCAATGCCAGCCTCACGTCACGTCAGGCCTAAAGTCTTTGTTTATCAAAAATTGACCACCGCAGTTCACGTTTTCTTGAGAGACGACGCATTACGCGGCGCGCTTCAACCAGCATACACAGGTCCATATAAGGTCGTAACCAGAGGGGACAAAACCTTTAAATTGCTCATAAAGAGCAAAGAGGTGACCGTCTCCATAGATCGCCTTAAACCAGCCTTTTTACTGTCCGAGCAACCGGAACATCCGTTGCCAGATGCCAAAAGGGAGTATGTCACTCGTTCCGGGCGTAAAGTCAAATTTACTGATTTTTATTGCCCCTAAAGGTCTGGAAGGGGGGTGGTATGGCGGTTCTTTATACCTAACCACTCGCCATTAACATCTTTGGTGTCTAGGTGACATGTATTGCTCACTATCAGAAAATCCGCCAGTTAATTAAAATTAAAATTACAGTTTTACAAAACTATCGGTAAATGTTTATCGAACAAATCATCGCTACGTTCGGCATGCACTATATTGCTTATCTCAAGCCACGCCTACGTCGATGCAACTAGAACTGCAAGCGTTCCTTTTGTCTTCAGTCGAAATAAGGTAATCGACGCCGGCTTACGCTGCCCTTGAGCAAGCGCACTATATGCGAACTCACGTACCGATCGTAGTGATAGACTTTGTAGATAAATCTAGTGTTATAAGGATTATGTGTATATGTAAACTAAAATGTGGAATGTTTAATTGTGATACCTAGTGTAACGTAAGTGTATGGTCCGTCGTATATGAAGAGATCATTAAACTGTAAATATTATTGACTCATTTAATTTCGATTACCTAAGTGAACACGTGTACTTACCGGTATACTTACCTATCATCATCACCTACCAACCACCATATCTTTTTGCGGTAACTGAAAGTTAATCGCGGATGCAATAGCTTCTACAATGGCCGGGAGGTTTTCATTACGACGCTCGGGTACATTGCAGATTTCCATGTTGCACTGTCTGGCCTGCTGTTCCAGCGCGTCAATCTTCAGCTCCATGTCTTAAGTTCTTAATTTTATATTTTAAATTCCGGAACAGGTCGAGCCGGTATAAAAGGGGGACGATCCAGCCATCTGAGCATTCTTCAAATTGTGGCATAAGTCGACGGAGTAAACAATAAGAAGTTACGGAGGAATTGCTGCCTGCTAATTCCTATCTGTTGCTTGCTGTCTGGTGCCTGCTACTTGCTGCCTGGTGCCCACTCCTCATTAGTGGACCCGAGGACCCTGAACCGGCGGTAGCTGCCCCGCCGGTGTACTTCTGTGGCCGCCTTTCCAACTGGCCGCTTTTCCTGCTGCTCCTGGCTGCTGAGGGGAGGCGCCACAGGGGTCCCGCTACTCCTACGCCGCTGAGGCCCGTAGCAGCGGTCCTCCGTGCTGCGCTCCGTGCTCCGTCGACCAACCCTTGAGCTACCGACGTATCCCATGCCCATCTATTTCCTTTTTCTCTAGCCGGCAGAAACTATTGTGTATAGTGTACAGTGCACAGACCTTTATTGAGACTTTTATTTAATTTTTAAAAACAGTGTAACTTTGTTTAGATTTTTATTTTAAACTCCTATCAACGGGATTCCCTAACAACAGCCAAACTTAAGTAAGTTTGACTGTTTGTTTGTTTGTCAATTTACTGGCTTTCCCTACCAACACTGTTTGTTTGTTCATTTTTTCTTTTAACATAGTGGTGGTTGGTAGCTAAGCCACCACCACTACGTTACAAGTAGTAAAACATTAGAAGATCTACCAACATCAGTATACCGAGACATGTTACGGGACGCAGTCTACAACGGCTGAGGAAAAGCGAGACATCATTATTACTCCTCGAATGTTATGAGGTGTGATAAACTGCATACAGTCGGACACGCTGCTAAAACTACTGACACGGATGGCGGTACGAGTCTCGAAGAAAACGGGATGTACGCGATTTTTATGACTTTCTTTGGAATTATTAATACACAATAACAAGCACGCAAATTGAATGAAATGTGAGCTAGATAGAAGCGCAGGTTTCGCCATGATAGTAATGTTACTAGAATTTGGATTGCTAGCTCCGGGTAACATTTAATAACGTTTTTTAGTTTTGAATGAAGGCAAAACTTTTTGTAGTTAGAAGTTTTATTGATACTTTGCATGCATGCATGAGGTAGATAATGTTTGATTTTTAAAGGCTATTATTTTTCAGATCAGTGTTAAGTTTTGATTGTATAATTAAAACTGTTAAAAACAAAGATCTCTGTAAAACATCTTTTATTCACACTTATTTATTCATGAAAGTTCCTGATAAGATGCTGTAAGCTTTCTTAACGGATTCTGTGATATCTCTCGCGGGCTCGTCGTACACCGACAGCCAGGAGCTGCCGCTCTCTCCGACTTTGCATATTTCGATTAAAGCCTTAGCTGCAGATTCAGGTCTGTAACATAAAAAAAAAAAACAAATTGAAAAATTTGGTAAATACTGTTACATTTTACGACATGGATAAATAGACGTGGATCTTAGGACAAGAATAGATAGGTGAAAAATCGATGCATTTTTATAACTCAAAAATCACTGGTCAGATCATGATAAAGTTGTTACGGGACCACCTAGGACCTACTTACCTATCTGACTAAAAAAAACGTTCAAAATCGGTTGGCTATCAATGGAGTAATCGCGCAACAAACATACAAAAAAAAATACAGTCGAGTTGATTAAGCCTACGAGTGGCCAATGGTAACAAATGCATGTTGCCAGTATACTCCCCTAATGTTAATATTGCGTTACCATCCTGAGACAGAAAAGTTCAGGGGACATAAGTGTAACACATACGATACTCTACCCTCCAAACGTGTGTCTGTCTGTCTGGAGTCTGAACCGATACTTCGCACTTCCAGTATTAAGCGAGGTATGCGAGGACAAACGATATATGTTATTGATTTCTAAGTGAATTCGTAATAATATGCTAAGTACCCTGTCAAGAAAGTACTAGAAAAAGATCAACAACACAGACATATTTGTTATTGATCAAAAATTTTTTATCGCCTTTAAAGTATGCTTACTCAGAAACTATCACTTACGCCAAAAAATAATCCAATCATTACAATAGTTTTTAAGCGCTGTTTCCGGTATTAAGTTCAGTTCTTGCCGCGAATTCTCTTTTTTGTCTTCTACCGATTGGAAACGGGTGCCACGAAGGTGTAATTTGAGTTTAGGAAAATGAAAACAGTCGGCTGAAACCATATCTGTTGTTAGAAGAGTAGTGGTTCGATGGTTTATGTTGAATGATTGGTCAAAAATTCGTTAACAATGATGACCTTTTGCGAAGACGCATGATCGTGGCACAAAATCCAAAAATGTTCTTTATACAAATTGGGCATTTTTCGCCAAATTTTCTCTCTTAAACAGCGCCTAACGACGGAATAATTTACCGTTTGACATTCCGGAAAGAATTTCTACTGCATAACTCTGCGATAGTCAAAGAAAATACTTAACATGACTTTTGAACGAATTTGGCATGTTTTTTTTTTGGTTTCGGCTCAGTTGGTAGGCGCCACTCTGAAGCTTTGGCTTGAGGGTCTAACAAAGCGAGAGAAATATTCCATCACATCTAGATCGTTTTTGAACACCTTGTACCACCACAGGTACGAGTTTTAAAGAAATTTGTTCACCGTAGCTTTATTGGCGATTCAAAATTTAAGTCAAACTCTCTGTTCGATGTTTTTGTCCATTAGTATTTAATGTAAGTAACAGATGCAAATCAAACTCCGCGCCAAAATGGAAAAAAGACGGGTTGCACTCCGGGAGTGCCGGCATTTTTGATATTTTGAAAGGTTAGTATTCTGTTCTGTTGATATTGTACGTATCTGCTATATGTGAAAATGTAATGGTAGGTATATTGCAGCATATTATCCATTGCGCATCCTATACTCTTCGGAAATACCCAAGCAATACAAAAACAGCAATGAATATACGTTTTGTTTTAGATCAAGCGCCTTCTTATTCGCGCATGCGCCCTGCGCCGTCTCAGGATCTGACAATCTGACGCGAGTTCAGAAGTTTTTACCCAATCCAAAAAAAGTGCGCAGCGCCACTAAAGAAGTTTTCACTTCAAAAACTTGAATTTGGACCAATAACAGATAATTTATTCTAGATATTTTTTCGCTATTATATGTTATTTATATGTTATAGATAATTAAACTAGATAAGACATTTATTGTTAGATTTAGCTAACCGATAAGATTAAAGAATTATTCTACTCTAGGTACAATATAAACCGAACGTCGATATGATATTTTATGGCAAGCGTTAACGTTTCGCGTTAGCAGCAACTCAGAATACACATGGAGCCATGGCAACGCAAATGTTTGTTTCTACTTACTTTTGGAAGGGATACGTCTCAACGATACTTCTGATGTTGTTGTGGATATCTTCATCAAACGATCCTAACAGACGTTTGCTGAGAAGCGCCGTGTCGGTCGCTCCGAAGCACATTGCCAGAACTCGCACTCCAGTTTTGTTGTAATAATCTGGCATCTGAAAATATTTTCTTGAAACTTAAATCGCATGAACTAAGTAAAGTTATTACAATTAGAATTTCATGCAAACTTGCACTTGCAAAATTAAAACAACTCTCTAATATTTTTTTCCTCTAAGTTTCTTTCGTTGAATTTTTTCAGTGGTTGTCCTCAATTCCGATCCGGTATAACTTTATGTTAAAAATAATGTAGACGCGCACAAGTATGTATCACTTGTAGAGTCAACGTGAATAAATTAATAAAATCTGAATTCATGTATTGAAATACAAATATAAGTAATTAAAAAAACATGTCATAGCAAAAAAGCGGGCGTTGTTTGTAAATAAATTTTATAACATGTTCTCAATATTTGTGAGTGTCCCCAGCGCGCACCGTGAACGACAAAAACTAACTGTTTAATTAGTTTTTCACGAAAAGTTTCGTCGTATTTTGGAACCCTCATAATTTTTTGCTTAGACTATAACACTAAAATAGTTTTTTAGAATGTAGTGTCTATCGCAATTTACGTTACGCAGGAACGTTTTATTGTTACATCTAAAAACTGGCGACTTGGTCACAAACTCACTGATAGTCGGCAAAACTCATGGGCTACTTCTTTTAATCCTAAAAAACTAAATTTGGAATTAAACGTGGTATAAGTACAAACAACATAAGGATTCTGAAAGGACGCGGACCAAACGTGACCTGAACCCAACAACCATAAACCTTAAACAGTAATTATTAAATTATTTTTTTGCGGAATGACTTAAGATCAGATTCTAACGGGGTGTCCGTTATTACTACAAATTTCAATATTTTTCATATAACAGCATTACAATTTTGCTCATCTAATTTTTATTGTCTATTACGACAACCATCACGCTAAAAACGCACTTCTGTCTTGAATTTAATTTAATTTTTGAAAACTACAACCGAGAAAAATTGGATTTGGGTAAAATTGTGAATAATCTCAAAAAAAGATTCAAAACAGTTTAGAAAATTATTTAGTATAACAGAAGTGACTTTGTGGGGCAGGGTTTTTGAAATTTGGGTAACTTCCTGCTAGGAAAACTAATCAAATCTGATAGCGCATTCTAAACGGTCTTCAAAAATTTTATTGTTTCCCGCTTGAGTGTTTTTTTTTAGTAAAAGGATCAACGAACTACCTATGAGATGGCAAAAGTACCTACCTACATAGATGTGGTTTATACTTTGATTAAATATATGAGATTAAAAAATATCCCATTCCTCCCACATAAAACAAATATTTCGTAAATAAGGACATAATATAGTAGTTTTAATAGAATTCCGCAAAACAAAATATGGAACCACACGCGCATTTGTGATATACAAAGCGGAACTCACGACCTATGGGGGATGAAGGAACTAACTGCTTGCCGGCAGGAAACTATCAAGTTTGTGAAATTCCATCTCAATCCGTTGTTTTAAAGTAGGGGAAACACGTTCTAATATTCTGTTATGTATATACAAACTAAGTTAATATAAGCATCATAGTAATAATGAAGCTTGAATATGAAAAACTATAGGTTAAAATAAATAAGCGATCAGTTGTATTTATATATTTTATATAACATTATTTATTTTTATTATTTAATAGCTCAGTCATTGTTCCTGTTTAAAAGTAGCACCAGGGCTACTACAAGACAGGATGGTACTACCACAATCTACTGAAAATAGTACAAAATGATCCCGTGATACTACCGGTAAGACGTAATGAAATAACCTTTCCCCTTTTCCCTCTGCACATTTATCTACACCGAACTCCATCCTAATGTACAAGATGAATTAATTAGTGGATGAAAGTTTGGTTTATTTGCTGCAAATAACTTGCAAAAACTATTCGATGTCACATAAAACCAAGTTTTTAACTCTACAGGTCTATATGATACTAAAATCTGTCACCCAATAGAGTCAGAGCGTGTAGAGTTAACTTGGATGTTCATTACATATAATACTCGACAACATGTTAGGCATTTAAGTTAAATAAAGTATTTACAATAACAATTGAAATAATACGTCCTGTGGCCACCAATAATTGTTTGCTTGAGATTTGTCAAATAGCGGCAATTTTAGATGTTTTGACGACTACGATTTTTCTGCAAAATGAAATGAAAGCATCTAACGTGACGTGACGAGTGAAGAGTACTGACTCATTGATTTCTTAAATTAGTTTTATTTAATTGAAATTATTTTTTATGTTGGAATAAAATTGTATGTGTTATAAATAATTTGAATTAACAAATATCATTTAACTTAGTTTTAATGTTATTATATTAATAATAGAATAAAATTCTATGTATAATAAATTAATAAGATTGATATATTTCATAATTATATTAATTATATTTACATAATTAAATTTGACACAAACAATAAAATGCATGCCTGTGAAGGTCAAATATTTGACACCAATACTTAGCATAAGATCAACTGTATTTCAACTATGTTTGTAGCAATAAACAACTATGACTGTAACTATTAAAAATATAAATGTAAATTAAGTGCTGGAGCTTAATCGAAGAAACACTACATTCTTTGCTTTCTTAAACTGTGCAAAAAGGAAAGACGGAAGATGGAAGGAATAAGACGTTGAAAATCTATTTATTAAGAACCCAGATCAGGACACAAGTTGGCGACTAAAGATATAACCAAATGTATGTGCACACCTCCATAGTCCATATCAATTCATTGAAATTGTCTTTGTAGATATTTATCTTGTATGACTCAACCACTGAAATCGCAGCTACGTCTCATATAAAACAACACTCTTAAAAGTAAAACACTTAGATAGTTCAAAAAAAGTAATGAACGTCTGATCACGGATTCATGTACCCTCATAGGGGACATGTCATGTTAAATGTAACCTAACACCCTCAACATATAAAGGTCCTTCGATTAGAATTTCGATTTTTTACTCTAGCTTTAGACGAAATTTTTTAAATTATACGACAGGTGGCCTGATTGATATGATTATCCATTCATAATAGACAAATTTGCATTGAACACCTTCCCTTTTGTGTGCTCGTCATGTTCTTACACGGTGAGCGACGGTACAGCGTCACGAATTTATTTGTCTATTTATCAGTTTGTTTGGAGGCCTATGTTCAGCATTGGACGTCCTATGGCTGAAATGATGATGATGATGATGATCAGTTTGTTTGTATTTTCAATTGTTATGACATTACAAAAAACACTTACTCCAATGCAATTACTGAACTGCAGAACTGCACTCTTTGTAGCATAGTAAATAGGTAGTAGTGAATCTTGCATTAGTCCAGCGATAGACGAAATGTTGACGACAACTCCTCCCTTACCCCCTTTGTCCTTCCTCATCCATTCCATTGATTTTAACGTCAATGTGACCAGAGTCGTCTGAAATAAATCAATATTTATATTTGATATTTTTAAATGAAGATACACTTGTACTGTTTTACGTATCATACAACAGTACAGTGATACGTAACATAGTACAAGTGTATCTTCATTTAAAAATATGAATATTTGGAAGTTTTACCAACCGCCGACGATGGAAAATATCAAAAAAATTATATTTGATTACTCTGAATGTTATAAGTCGTTTGGTTATTTGAATTAGGTATATGATGTTTTAATTTTTAATAATTTTATTATGTTTTCAATTTATAATGGTAACACCGAAACGTAATCGTGCAACAGATTAAAACGTACAGTATGAGGACAATTTCTAAGATGCCGATCTCCGAAGATGCAGGCAGAGGCACAACCACCCACGACAACCCAACCCACGACTAGCCGAAGACCATAAGTCCCACAATGTGATAGGTGGCAAGCCTATCGCCAACCGAGCACATATCCAATCCCGGGCAACGTTATCTTTATTAGAAAATTGAAAATGTTCATTTTTTAATGTTTTGTTATTGATCAACCCGGGGACCGAACCCAAAACCCCAAGAAGTTAAGTCCGACGCTAGACCGCTAGATCACAAATTTAATATTCGTTTTAGTTTTGGATATTTTTACCATCTTCTAAAAAACTCAAATTTCGAAGAAGCGACTAATTACTTTATCGTAATTAGTTCTAAATATTTTAATCCGATTACTGCGTAAGAAAAGATAGGTTTGTGATTTTATCAATCTTTGTATATTTGTACTCTAAACATTTAAATACTTACATTGACAAATGAGTAACGAAATGACTCGCTTCACAAATATGTTTCTATTGTTGTAGTAACTACGTTTTGAGTGAACAGAGTAAACACGGCATATGCTACACTGCTACACAAAAAAAGATTTCAGAACATAATAGAGTAAGAGCCCGTGAACCCCAGACCTTCATTATTTTGTAAAAGCTGAAAGTTTGTCAGCGCATACTTCCAACACAGGTAAGAGCGGTGGACCATTATGGAGCTTAGGTTATCGTGGCTTTGGCAGGTATATGGTACAAAAGGTGTGTATAATACCGATCTAAATTCATCAAATAATAGAGTGTGATTTTTAGTATTAGCTTCAGAATATTATCAAAAATCACGTTATTCATTGCTAGACACTTAACATCGTGGCAACCCCTTACCAGACACCCTTAATGTTCATGAAATTATAATTCTACTTAAGTTATAGTATAAAAGCTGATTTTTATATAGAATACTTGGGTAATAAGTAAATGATGTTTCCTCATAAGCCAGACATTTTTGATAGTTCCAACCCCTTGTCAGACAAGCACGTAGGGTAGCTGTAAGAGCTAGCGTGAGGCAGCATATATATGTGAAAAGGCAAGGACATTATAGAAGTTAATTAGTTGCAAAGCTGTAGGTACGTAATGCTGATATAAGTGACACATGGAACAAGGCTCGCCGACCACTGGGGAGAGCGGTCGGCCCGTGCTGTGGTGAGGGTCTCGGGACTTGTACATACTTGTTTTAAGAACTACTTATTCACACGTACCACATTTAATGCTATTTCCGTTTTGTAATGGGACAAACTGTCGTTCATGATCCCGGCGTTGTTGATCACAATATCTATGTAACCGAACTCATCCTTCACAGCTTGAATGGCACCAAATAACTGTTCTTCATCGATTACGTTGCATTTGTGATATTTCACCTTTTTTTCGCCAAATCTTTTGGTTAACTCAGCTTGCAAGGTTATACCTTGTTCTTCCAATATGTCAAGGAAAGCCACGTGCTGAAACGAAATGATAACATGAATTACTTATTCATAAACGCATGAACAAAATGTTTTATTATAGTAATATGCACTAGCTGTTACTACTACTATTAGCTGTCAGATTTTTTGATAAAAATTAGCCCTCGTTCTTCTAAGAAGGCTAATCTATTTAAAAACATATTAAAATCAGTTTTGACGGAACATACGAGTCCAAGCATTTTTGTTTTTCTATTTTCTCCTGGTGTAAATATTAAAAATCCGTTATTGTCTCTACAGTGCTATCTGCACTCCTATAATTCCCTTAAAATTCAATTATGCCCACAATTGGAGAAACCTCTATCAGAAGTTTTTTTTAAATCTAGAAATTCTCAGACACTTTTGAGCAAAGAATATAAATACTCTTTAACAAGAGCTTTTGAGTATTCGCTGTTGCTGAAAATCATTCAAGTCAAAATTAATACCAACTATGGTAACTTTACTTTAAACAAATGGGATATTCATCGAGATTGATGGTGATGATGATGATGGTCGAAGGCGAGAAACTTCGTCCCATTAAAAAATGGTATCCAGTTAAAACCTATCAGATCTAGAGGAGTAGTGTGGTAAGAGCTGTCGTTCTAGTTATGGGGCGAAAGATAATTAAAGTTCATAAGATAGTTTAAGGTATGAAAGTTTTTTATTATTTTTCGAATTTTTATTATGAACATTTGTTACACGATATGCTAATATTTTAAAGGTAACACTTTTTATGTCCAAGGACACGATCTCCTGATGGTAAGAGACAACTGAGGCCTAAAGACACCATAGGCGTTACAGGTGCGTCGCTGCCTTGCTAGCGGGATGTTCGGCATATCGTACAAGTTTACCCTCCCGACCGGAATATGACAGTCATTACATTAGGTAGGAATAGATAAGGTGGTTTCAAAACATTGAATTGGGTTACATACAACTGGAAACAAATTAACATCTAAAAAGAAGAAAGAGGCCAAGTTCAAGCAAAAGAACTGGCTAGCCAGCGCCGAGTGTGTTATTATACGAACAACTTGGAGCCACTTTTGACCCTTTCATTACTTAAAACCACTTTAACGTAAACACATGAAACTACGTATTTTTAATTATATCCATATATATCCATGAAGCTACCTCAAAGGTAATAAAGATATGAAGGTTAAAAAGTCGTAAATTTTAGCATTGACTGACTGACTGACTTAAGTAGATAAACGTAACCTAATCATCATCATCGTAAGTCATCTGGGACTTAGAAGGTTGAAAATTGGAATTCAGCTCGGTACTTTGTGTTAATAAATAGTAATAATAAATAGTAAATGTCGACGCGCACAAATACCACTTGTATGGTTCATGTGAATAAAGATTATTCTGATTCTGATTCATTGGCGTCATGACAACATTGCCGTCAAAAAGTGTTGTGTGTTGCCAGCACGATAAGGTCTATGAATGTGGGAATGCGTATGGGTGACCAAGTGGTGAACTGCCTGCTTTATGCAGATGGTGCTGTACTTTTGGGCTCTACGCCATCTGAGCTGCAAATACTGGTCACAGTTATGGAACGTGATTGTAAAGAAAGAGACTTATTCTTAGATAGGGACTAGGGACTTAAGTATCTTCACGCCTATATCCCCGCAGATGTAGGCAGAGGCACAATTGGGGCACCCACGACTAGCCAAAGACACTAAGCCCACAATGTGATAGATGGCAAGCCTATCGCCAACCGGGCACATTTCCAATCCCGAGCAACATTTTTTTTAATTAAAATGGAAAAACCCAGTTTTTTTTGTTACCCGACCCAAGAATCGAACCCGGGACCTCGTGGAGTCAATTCCAACAACTGGATCACAGAAATGACAAAAAGATAATAAACTAAGACTATCATGGCTACAAAAATATAACTTTAACTATAATTTTGTTGATTTGGGCCAAATGCTCACCATCGTTTTGTTTTGGAAAAAGCCATGTAACGTGACACTTTAGGATATGTTGATCCTGACACTTTTTTTGTTTGTAAAAGATGTTAGTAGGAAATATCCATATTTGTAGGAATTATTGTGCCATTAAAAAAAACACAAAATGGTAGCCAGTCACAAAGCCAGGATTCATACAAAAAAGTTCAATATTCATACAAAAGTTCAAAAAAGTCAAATGTTATTTATGAATTACATATTTTATAAAAAAAAAAATATAGGTATGTATTAATGCATCTTAAATTCTCTATTGCTTTGTGTACGAGATTGGTTAATTTTCATTGGCTCAAATCATGTCATAGCGAGGAAAGATCACGTTTAGATTTTTTTTTAAATTTGTCAAGATATTTTTGACAAATTTGTGTCTTGTTCATATTGACAAAAACACGTAAGCTATGTCAGTGCTACATTTTACTTTACCGTAACTGTATCGCACGAAACACATGGTGTGTCCATAGCTGACTACATATTTTAGAGTAGTAGC
>NJDD01008363.1:206-13665 GCA_002245505.1 Calephelis nemesis | reverse complement strand
TGGAATGCCTACTGGTAAACAAATCTAGTTTGGACTCGTTAGATTCGTCTAAATTTGATCTTTTCATATTTTCAGATGACGAAGATTACTTACGATGGGAGAAAGTACTACTATAGATAGAACAGGTAACCACTGATATTTTAAATCTGTAAACACTAAAATTAATCTCTATTTCCGTCGGTACTTGAATCACGCGTGAGCAGATAAAGCTGTTTTTCTGTTATTTTCTATACAGAAGGTTCTTATAAAAGTAAAAAAAAAAGAAAGTTTAGTGAAACATTAGAAAAACCTAAGAATTCAATATTTGTAGTTGAGACAGGACAACGTCTGTCTGGTGAGCTAGTACAAACTTTAATGAATAAATTATATTTATTTATAAGGTAATTAATCTAAAAGTACATTACGAAAAGAACCTCTTTGTATCACATAAAAAAGGACCCCTCACACCCTGGTCTAAGCTCGTGAATACTTAACACAGTAATTAACGACCAGGCGGCAGACTTCCAGTGACGTCATCCTCAAAGTTGCTTTGGTGTATTAGAAGCGGTGGCTTTTTACGTACAATGTAACATCAAATCATAATTTACGTTATATTTTTTACAGAGGTATAACCCCTACTATTATATTATAAGCGAAAACATGTATCTATGTAACTACCGCTATCATATTTAAACGATTGAACAAATTTTAATATATTTTAGCACATCAATAGATTACATTAATCGCCTTTGTGGTCTAGCGGTTCAGTTGTTGGACTTGATTGCTTGAGGTCCCGGTTCGAATCCCGGGTCGGGCAACAAAAAGAAAATTGGGTTTTTCCAATTTTCTTAAAAAAAAACGTTGCTCGGGATTGGATAAGTGTCGGGTTGGCGATAGGCTTACCACCTATCACATTGTGGGACTTAGTGGCTAGTCGTGGGTGCCTTGGTTGTGCCTCTGCCTACCTCTTTGGGGATATGGGCGTAAACATACTTTTCTTTCTTTTTTTATTCAATAGATTAGAGCCTGTATAAGTACATGTTACTTTTGATGCGACATTTTTAATAGCTCCTCGGGAGAAACGTTGTATTACATACTCGAAGAGATTTTCTTAAGCTACTAAATTATTGATTATTTATTTACAAGGCCACTGATGGTAGAATATGGTGCTGCAGCTTTTCCGAGTAGGGATCTACCGCTTTAAATATTCCTGCCGCCATGACAGTGTCTCTGTCCAATCCGAAAGTTTGAAAGCCGGTAGCCTTGCACAATTATTGGTCCAACACTGGCCACAAGACAGCAACGCATCTACAACATCTATAGTGTCTATAGGAGTTACTATCTCCACGGTTACCTCTTACCATTAAGAGATACGTACGCTTTTTTGCTAACCTATTATATTCTCACGTAAGATAAAAGAAAAAAAAATCAATGATTTTTTTGTTACACACACGCCAAGTCGCCTACGGTGTAGGCAGAGAGTATCAAGTGCCAGACCTCACGATCCTGACAAACCTGACTAGCTTCCTTCACATTCATTACCCATTTCATACAAACACGCCGGTTTTGGAGACTTGACAGACTTGTTATTTAAAATAAGGATGAAAAGGATTATTAAACCTTGGTCTAGACTCGTGAAAAGCTAACACAGTAAAAAAACAGACGCCCAGCGACGTCGTCTTGGTAACAGACTTTGATATTTTAGGACGGCGAATTTTTACATCTTAGTAAAACTGAAATTTAAATTAATTAGAAAAATTTGTTTAAGATTCACAGTGTTCAAGATGATTCAACAAAACTTGAAAACTTTTTACATTTTCTCTCTTTTTACTTACTTTCATCAGAGACAATTTAATATTAACTTTTATCTTTTAAAGTCTATGCATCAGCTAACCAATCCTTGCTGCCGTGGCGTTAGTGCTTGCTGTAATCGTTAGGGCAAGATATTCAGTCGATTCTCATGTGTGCAGCATACGATGCCGTTCAAATTTATTTTCAATCCTGAATTCACTTTTCTGCACGTTTATGACTACTACATAATCATATCTCTATAACTAACCAAATTCATTTTTGCAAGTGTTGTTTTGATATTTTTTTACAACTTCTTATTGAAGTTATACTTCTTTTGGCGCGTAAGGAAAAAATTATGAAGGTAAATTTTTACGATGCGCGCGTACACCGTCACGAATAACCGACATGATGAAATTAGCTATAGATAACATTTAAGTTTTTATTAAATATTAAATAAACTTTATTTAACTAAATAATGCATTATAATAAAACTTTTAATGTATTAAATACCTTTTTTCTATGGTTAGTGTCATTTTATCTACAAATGTAAAATAAAATATAAAATTAAAAGATAAAATTTTTAAAAAGATTTTTATCTTATTACGCCGAAGAAGTATAACTTCTAACGCGTGTACATAACTACATACACAAATTTTTTTTTCATTGATTTACAAACTTTATCTGATTAATGAATATTTAAACAAAATAGTCCAATGTCTTTCTATTATACTTAAAAAAAGCTTCTTTCTATTAAACTTCTGTCTTTAAAAAGTAATCAGAAGGAGATCTAAGCTAGTCCTTATTTAAAAACGACGCGCTTAGCAGAAAATGTATATAATTATTATAGACAAAAGTTACTTTTGCTCGAGGCCCAACATCTCGGCCCAAGATTGGCAACGCACCATTACCACTTCTGGTGTCTCTAGGCGGCTTGAATTTCTTACCATCAGGAATGCTTGTTTGCCTTCCAATATCATAAAAAAAGTTAGGAAAGACTTCGTCCACATGGACACAGTATCTACATTTTTAAATTAGCCTTGGATTTATGGTAAAGGGGCGGCTTTCCGCGTTAACGCAAACCGTCAGCGTAGGGAATCGAATGGAAAATTTCCAACACAATCGATTAGTGACGTCTATTCTGTCATTGGCGTTTTATTAATGTTCCAGTTAAATGACAGGAACGTTTCGCTCATGACTGAAGTTTTCTTATCAACATGTAACATATTTGAAACAATATATTTTATTTGAGCAGTACTTTTATGTCGTTGTTATGTATACGTAAATAATACCAAGTGGATTTTAAAGGAACACATACTCTAAGGCGTCAATTATACCAATAGTCCTACAATGGTGGCAAAGACGACCTTTTAAGGTTTTGCTTTCGGTTCGTTATGTCGTCAAAACCATTAAAAACACTGGAAATAAGATTTAGAGACCTCAGAGCCTCGCTTGTTACTCTATTAACATGACCCATCCATAGACAAATAAGCTATTGAGGCAAATCTAACAACGTCATATCGTATAATACATCAAGAGGATGAAAACGTATAAAGTAATACAGGATTTTACGTATACACACACTAACAAAGAAAAAACAGTNNNTCACCGAAGAAGTAGGCAGATGCACAACCAGCCGAAGACACTAAGTCCCACAACAGGTGGCAAGCCTTTCGCCAACCGGGCACATATGTAATCCCGGGCAACCTCATTATCATTAGAAAATTTAAAAATATACATTTTTTCCTTTTTTACCCGAGTCGGGGATCGAACCTGGGACCCCAAGAAGTCAAGCGCGACACCGGACCTAGACCACAGAGGCGCATTATTACCACGAATAAAGATATACGCGAAATGCATAACCCTTGTTTTCAATTCGCCCGGATTGGTACCACCGCCTTACCTATTCCTGCTGCCACAACGTCAGTGCTTGTCATTGACGTGTTCCGCTTCGGAAGGCAATAAACTTACTTTCCTCACAACATAACTAAAGATAGCATAACATTCCGGCCTCAGGTTGGCAACGCACCATTACTACCTTTGGTGTCTCTAGGCGGCGTGAATTTCTCACCATCAGGGAATCCGCCTACTTGTTTGACTTTAAACATCATTAAAAAAAATCAGTCGAGTGGGTGATGAAACAGTCTATCAAAACCCTTTATAGGTATACAGCCTGCCCGCCCTCGCTTCGCTTCGGTTATTCAAGAATAAAAATCCTACTAATGCGAAAAAATAAACTTACTATACACTAAAACCTTCCTCAAGAATTGTTCTATCTTTTGTTGAAAACCGAATGAAAATCCATTCAGTACTTTTCGAGTAAATCGCGAACAGACAGATAGACGCGGCGGAGGACTTTGTTTTATAATATGTATTGATTAAAAACTTACATAAACACAATTACAACACGACCAAATTGACAAAACCCAAAAGGCTTGTTAAGAAACTTCCATAGTCCTATTACACCACACTTCCATAGATTTATGTCAAAAGCCAAACTCCAACGTCACTCGATTTTTCCACAGATGTTCATAGTTGTAGAAATGAAGGCAATTATTTTTATATGACGCAAGAGCTCCATCTCTCATTTATAGTCTGTCAAAACTACTACCGAACACAGATTACCTATCCCACGCACCGTTGCTACAAAATGGCTTTTGTCTCCTGCAATCGCGTATCGTGACCTGATTTCCATCACAAAGGCTTTAGGAATTGTGTAGAGGTTTTAAGGGAATATGCGCTTTGAGTACGACTTCTTTGTTTGTGATAACATATTTCATAGCGAGAAGGGATTTACTGATATTTGAGAGATTCTGTCTTCCGTATTGGATATACCGAATCGATACCTTAGCATAATAAGAAGAAACTTTTTGAGTAGTCAAATGAGCTGTTTGGCTTACTTAACAGACTCACCCGGATTAGTACCACCGCCATACTTACTCCTGCCACCATAACGTCTTAACGTGTTCCGGTTTGGGGGGTAAGGTAGCCGGTAAACTTACTTTTGCTCGAGGCCTAACATCCCAGCCTCAAGTTGGCAACCTACCATTACCATCTTAGGTGTCTCTAGGCGGCGTGAATTTCTTTCCATCAGGAAATCCGTCTGCTTATTTGCCAATATCGTAAAAAAAAATACCTAGCAATTGTCGTCAGGAACAGGTGACACTTGGCATTCGATAATTTACCTTCCAAGCAATGGCCTTGACGTGAAGATGTGCATGTATTATACTTAGGACATGATAATACATCACTTTAGAAACTTTCTAATAGTCATAATGTAGCAGGAGGTATTGTTGAAGTGAAACTTTTTTATCGGGGTTGGAAAAAAATTTAGTGTAACATTTTTTCGTTACGCGTCACATTATTATGTTACGCGCCATCTTTGTTCTTATCCCTACCACGCGTGATTCGAAGTATACTTTCTCCAGAGGAGTAGGGATTGGCAATAAACTTTATTTAACCAATTTCTGTAAAGTTGCATATAGTAAATTATTCTTTGAAAAATAACGTCATAAAGAAATTTCACTTCTTCACTTCTTACGAGTGTACGCTAGTACACGCACACAATTTTTTTTAATTGAAAAGAAGGTAAACGGGAAAGCGGGTGACATGGTAGGTGATCGCCCCATCCACAGACATCCGTAACACCAGAAGTGTCACGATGCGTGACCTTTTAAAAACGATTACTTACGCTTTTCTTGAAAACTTCTAAGTCGCATATATTTGGAAATACTGCCGCTGGTAGTTGGTTCTTTAGAAGTCTTGTACGAGTTGAGAAATATCTCCAGAATCGCACGGTCGAGGCTCGCGTCGCATGAAGGTGATGAAAATAAAACTTAAAACTTTATTGCGATGTGCGAATACCAAACTCGACGGCTGTTTTTAAGCCAAACACTTTCTTTGGGCATTTCCCGTGATAAAAGTTGTAGAAGATACTGAGTGAAGCCACATCTTTTCACAGGATCAAGCCGCTTGTAAAGAACTTTTAGACGACGTGGACGCTCTGTTAGATGCGGAAAGGAAAAAGCTGGTACTAGGAGCTCCTCTCACAGAGACGAGAATAGTACGATGTATGTAGCCAAATTGCTTTTTACAGAGTTGCAAGCAATAGGACGGCTTGAAGTAGTATCTTACCTTACTGCACATCAAACTTTTCAGATCATATTTTAGCCTTTCCTTCCACGCGACCACAAGATATACAAATGAGGTATTCAAATAGTACGAAATAAGAAGAGGAAAAGTATACTTAAGGAGCAAAACTCCAGCTACATGGAAACTAGCTCGTAATTTTAAGCAAAGATTAAAAGATTTTTATTTTTCTTGTTAGAAATATTTCACACTGAACTGGTCTTTCAATAGCAAGATATATGAGAGTATTTTATTACTCCGACAGTGCTTAACGACGTGTGAATATACGATAGGTACTTACGGTTGAAAATACCAATATTTAGAAAGTAATTAGTATTTTTAACAGACTCCAAAGAGAGAAGGAAATTTTCAATTTAACACTTACTTTTTCCATTTTTTGTACGTTTGTCACGCGATAACGATTACGGGTTCAATTCCCGACAGGGGCAACCATATGTGTGATGAACATTTAAATGTCTGCATTTCCGGGTCTGGGTGTTTTTAAATTTATTCTGGTTATCTATTTAAGCATTTCTATGTAATGGTATCGTTGACTAACACCCATAGCACAAGCATAGAATTTGCTTACTTTGGGGTTAAATTCAATTAGTGTAACGTGTCCAGAGATATTTATTTATATTTATTACTTGACCATTACAAACAAATTTTGATTTTTTTTTTAAAAGTGGGTCATGATTCCAATCCGCGGTAAATTCCAATTCCAAAAGTAATCGGATCATGAAAAAACTAATATGGGACATTAGTTTTTTTAATTAATGCATTATTGAATATACTTAACTCAAAACTACTAGTGAAATATTGATAAAATTCATGTGGAATCATCTCGGAATTATTAGATTCATTTTCAGTAAAATAAATGAAATCGAGACGTGGTAGTTAATAAAATAACTAAAGCCAGTTTTTGCAGTATTACTGTGTTTAAATAATTATATTCTCCCTATTTCCACAACCATTTTAAATACAGATTTCATAATCATTTGCAAGAGATAATGGAGTTGTAAAACATTAACTTTCTCACGTATTTTCTATTGACTTATATTATATACTTCACACAATTTTTTTTAAATATTAGCTATTAAATTACGTACATATTATCAAGCCAACTTCCTTGAAAGTTAAGCAGAGAGTACGGATTGTCAAGATTCCTACAGATCCGAGTCATTTATTTTATTTTCTTTGGTAACAGGAGGCAAACCAAAAGGCGGATTTTCTGATAGCAAGACAAAAATGGCCTCACAATAACGAAATCAAAGAACAAAAAATACCAACTGGAACTGGAACACAACTTCGGCAAACACTGAATTTACGACGAAAACAAAAAATATGGCGGCAGTACCAATACGGGCGAGTATAGCAAACTTAGTCTAGGTGCATGTGCCAAAAAACGCTCCCCTTTTGCAGACTGCATGGGAGGTAAGGAACCGACTTATATTCTTCAAAAGTGCTCGGAACCGAAATGGGGTATGGCTAGTATTTAATTTGTTTGTTTTGTGTGTGTTTATAAGTGCGTCTTAAACAATTATTACTTTAACACTACTAACTGTAAAATCACAAACTTTTCGTGCCTGTATTAAAGATTTCGTTTGGCGCTGACATGTGCTTTGAGGGGTCTCAGTAAGGGCCCTTTGATAATAGCTGCATCTAGACTGCTCTGCACTGTTCACGATCGACACTCGTAAATGTGAGAATGTAAAAATTTGAGCATTTAGTTTTATCTTCGTATAAGATGAAGAAGAAGTGGTCTCTTACTGTGGGCCTGATAAACAAGCTCAAGGTTGCACAGCGAGCTATGGAGCGAGCTATGCTCGGGGTTTCCCTGCGAGATCGATTCAGAAATGAGGAGATCCGCAGGCGAACGAAAGTCACCGACATAGCCAGCCGGGTTAGCAAGCTGAAGTGGCAGTGGGCGGGGCACATAGCGCAGAGAACTGATGGCCGTTGGGGCAGAAAAGTTTTCGAGTGGAGACCACGTACCAGCAAGCGAAGCATAGGACGGCCACCCACGAGATGAACAGACGACCTTATGAGGGTCGCGGGGTCTCGCTGGATGCAGGCCGCTTCCATCCGGCCGAAGTGGAAGTCAACGGGGGATGCCTATGATCAGCAGTGGACGTCCTATGTCTGAAATGATGATGATGATAAGATGAAGAAGATCGATGTACACTGTGGGAGTAGCTTTGACAGAAACGCCTTAAGCGTTAGCAAAAACGGAAACCACGTGGCTCGCAATCTAGGCCTGCTGCTCGGCAGATTCAGATTGTGTCAGAGGCAGTCCGGGCTCAGCTAAAAACCACGGGAGTCTAAATCCACGAGTATTTCATGTACTTCATGTGTAAGATATGTCTTTTTAATGTGCATACAATATTGCATCCAGATTAATCTAGTCAATTTAGGTAAGGCACATACAAAATTGTTATTATATATAGTAAACATTTACACCTTTACTAATAAAACTTACGCGCCCGTTGATGGAGTGTGTAACTTCATTTTTTGTTAGCAAAACTGACGGCAAAAGTGAAGTTATACAACAAAAAGGGCGCGTAAGTTTTAATAGTAAGACGTTTTATCTACGTGTTAGTTAGGGTCCCCCGTGGAGAAGGAGGGCAGGCTAGTCGGAAGACACACAATTGGCCTTACATCAAGAACATAGGACAGCGATGCAAAAGTAATTTTCATGGTAAACACTTCTCGACATAACCCACGGTAGTCTCTTACAATTAGCAGAGCCGAGTGCTTGTTCGCTGTCATTTTTTTTACGATATTGGAAGGCAAACAAGCAGACAGATTTCCTGATGGTAAGAAATTCACGCAGCCTAGAGACACCAGAGGTGGTAATGGTGCGTTGCCAACCTGAGATCGGAATGTTAGGTCTCGAGCAAAAGTTAGTTTACCGGCTACCTTACCCTCTGAACCGGAACACGTCATGACGTTATGGCGGCAGGAATAGGTAAGGCGGTGGTACCAATCCGGGCGAGTCGCTGCGAAACTCTACCACCTAGTCAAATGACACTGTATTAGCACAGTCTTAATACTAACAGTCGTCCGACTCATGTACTTGCACAGAGCAACGCTGGGGGGAACGCGGGGAAGCGAGCGGCAGGGTCAACGAGCGCAAACTCCATACAGTTTGCGCTCTCTATCTAGAAGGGTTTGCACTCGTTTTTTGTTAAAAAATATGTTACAGTGTATTTTATTATAATGTAATACTTGCTGTCTTGTAAATTTATAATGGTTTACAGGATGTGTTCCTTTTTTATTCGTAAATAAGCCATCCGGCTTGCTGACGTTTCGTCTACAAAATTTTCATCCACAATGGATGAAACGACACCTTTTTATTTTATTATTTTTCCACTGTCGATTAGTGCACCATTAAAAAAATTATATACAGCCAGATACAAAGCTTTAACAAAATAAAGCAATCCATTTAGGTATATGTTTTTAACTTTTATATATAAATTGATACATCAAAATCACGAATTACTCAAGATTTAATTTAAAAAAAAATTACATGTATGATGAAGTTTAATAAATTTACATAATAGTAGAAATTTAAAGTGGGTAAAACAAATCCAAATATTTTATGGATAGCATGGTGAAAATTATTTCACTCCTATGTCCGGTACGAAGCAAAAAAGCTTTATAATGGATTCATAAATATATCACATACTGCGAATTATACATTATGGGTGATTTTTGTTTGAATTGATTATATCTGTGATTAAAAATAGTAAGTAGGTAATCAATGTAACTGTTGTCACATATCCTATTAATATTATAAATGCGAAAGTTTGTATGTATGGATGTATGGATGTTTGTTACTCTTTCACGCAAAAACTACAAAGCCGATTACGATGAAATTTGGTATGTAGGTAGCTGAAGACCCAGAATAACATATAGGCTACTTTTTATCCCGGAGTTCACGCGGGATTGGGAATTGCGCGGGTGAAACCGCGGGGCGCAGCTAGTATATAATATTTTTTTTTGTTATTATATTGTTCATTAGCATAAAACTTTTTCATCTGACTGTACTAAACAACTTCAATAATTTGATAGGTGGACGAATCGTCGGTGAAAAAAATTATAAAATAAATGGTGTCGTTTCGTCCACTGTGGATGAAAATTTTTTGGACGAAACTTCAGCAAGACCATCATCGGCTTCATTATTAACATGATATTTTTTGTTTGCCATTTTAAAATAAAACTTTTAGATGAAATATTTAAAATGTTATTATTTGACAACCCTGACACTTGACTGACTTGTCGTGAGTAGGTATATATAATGTCGGCATGGATTCAATAACAAAGGAGTTGGACTACTGGTAGGTAGAATTCTTTATACTGTGGTATTAGTGACGGTAAGTCTATGCTAGCCTTTTACGAGCTGCCTGGTAAGGAAGGCAGATGGTCTATTCTGCAAAGGAGCCCGGACCAACACGGGGAATAAAACCGAATCCAGAGAGTTTCAGGCGTCAAAATGAGTGTATGTAGAGGAAGTTAGGTAGAGCTGCAAGATCGTGACACTTGAAACTCACTTTCTGCCTACGCTATAATTTACGTGGAGTGAAGTTTAGTGTGTACGTAACTATCAATTAAAAAATAATACTTGCTATCCTATGAAAACTTTCCCTATATCACATTTTCTCTCCAACATATTCATCAGACTATTAGATCATTTCATAGACACGCGTCTAGAATCGCAATGGCAATCGAGAGTGAAAGTAAATTTCGTTTAACATTAAACAACAGTTTAATATCAGATCACTTTCCAAGATCTAGAGATATCAGCTTGAAAACACTTTATGTAATTTATGTTATAAATAAAGAACAAGCAGTTGATTCTTTTGATGATAAGAGACAACATTTACATGGCTTATAGTAGAGGAGCACATGACGGGATTTGGGTAGTTACTTAAGCGCGTAAGATCATGATATGAGAAAAACTTTATACCACAGTTAAACACTACCATTATGTATAAAAAATATATATAAAGTCACGGATGTAGTCGTGTCCAAACTTTCTTTGCTTGAAAATATACTCGAGCATGTAAGATTATAGAACGGCAGGTTTTTGCATTCCTAAGATTATTATTTAGTGCTTGCTTATTCTGACGATTTGAGTGCTTTACGGGACTATGAGGCTCAAAAGCTTTACTGACAGACTTCCGGCATCGGAGACATATTAAGCAAACTGTACTATAACAAAATCTGATGCGCACGCATATGACGATGTGCCTTTGTTCTTTTAGCATTTAGACGCTCAAATACATGTCCTACATGTCCTTTTTAATTTTTCACCATATAATTGACAAAATGCAAAATTATGACGCTGGCGTAACTAAACATTTAGCATCGTCGAGTCTCCTACTATTATTTATTAAGAGTATCTTCACGCCCATATCCCCGAAGAGATAGGCAGAGGCACAACCAGGGCACCCACGACTAGCCGAAGACACTAAGTCCCACAATGTGATAGGTGGCAAGCCTACCTCCAAGCGGGCACATTTCCAATCCCAACCAACATTTTTTTGTTGCCCGAAATGGGATTCGAATCCGGGACGTTATACAACCAAGTCCAACACCCGAACCGCTAGACCACAGAGGCGATTTTATTATCTATTTATAAAGGTGCCTAAATCAACTAGTTTTTTTCCTGCATATCCGGAACTTGAACAAAGTTTAGGACGATTACCTGAAACAAACAAAATCACAAAATTAACATTTTTGTTCTGTTTTATTAATATGTAAGTGGTTGGGTAAGCCTAATAAAATAATGTCCTCTAATCAATAAACAGCGTTGTCGATATGTGCTTATTCCCAATAAAGAAATGACAAACAGCAAGAAAGTATATTATGTACTACTAGCTGTTCCCGCGAACTTCGTTCCGCCCGTTCAGTTTGTATGGGAAAAATTAGAATGTTGTTTTTCCCAGTTTCCTCACAATTGAACAGGATAAAAAGTATCCTATGTCCTTCTCCCGGTTCTAAACTACCTCCCCACCAATTTGCAGCCTAATCGGTGTAGCCGTTATTGAGTTATAAATAGTGTAACTAACACCACTTTCTTTTATATATATAGATAACAGTTACGTGCTGTTTGGTCCTGCACCCATGGTGAATAATCATATCTGCTGGAAGGAGTATGGCTTTTTCAATTTCTTTGTGAGCTCCATAACAGAATTCGAAAAACCATTACACTACACATGCATAAATATAATAGTCTTACCAAAAAATTAAACATTCGTTGAACACATGTTTTATTAAACACTGTCTAAAATTGTACTCTCAACCAATCACATCACATCATTCACGTGAAGCCTGTTATTGATTTGATGTGACTTTTAGTGAGTGTTTAGTTAAAGGAGCAATTTTTTTTAAGTGAGGCGGCAAGTGTCTAAGAATTTAAAACAACTGTGTTTCTAAAGTATCTACCATATGCAAATAACTAAGAATATTATTTCCCAATACTAAAATTAAAACAAATTTAATGTTTATGCTATATTTGTCATGGCTAAGTTTTGATACGGCTGAACCAATTTTAATATGGCTTTCACTGGTAGAAGAGGATATACGTCTACTTTACATCCTGGAATTCCCATGGAATCGGATTTTAAAGGGGAAAATCCGCATCATAGTTCCCATGCAAACTGTTCCGTAGGTACAGCTTGTCTGAGATAAATAGCCAGGATAAGTGAATAGGAAAATACGGACGAAGTAATTACGAACAATACCAGAACGTATAACCGAAAACACCTGAGCCCTTAATGTCCGGAATCCGGGATTACCGAGTTTTCACTCAGCTAATGTCTATGTTTTATTAAAGGTAAATTTGGTTTAATTTTGCCTCCCTTTCAAAGTTATAACTCGGGTCGACCAAATTACGTTGACCTTTTCACTTGGAATTGTTTGTCCGAGGTTCGTTATTCGTTCAAGTTATTCTTCAATAGCTTCAAGACATGACTCCCCAGCAAAAACGCCGACGATTTTTTATACCACTCACCTCACTTCTCTTCCTCTTATCGGGTCCGAACCACTGACTTTACCAATTCTTATTTACTGTGTCGGAAGAAGGTCTTATGAAAGAAAAAAAGTTAAGGGTACATCAGAAAATTTAAGAATTCTATATTCTTGTTTAAGAGAGGACAGCGTCTGTCATGTCAGCCAGTACCATATAGCCTTAAAAAAGTGCTGGTGGGCCAGAAATGTTTGTATTTAAGTTACAGATAGCGAAGATTAGACGACTCTTCTGATGGTAACAGACAACCCTCGCCTATAGACACCCCAGATATTACGGGTGCGATACTCTTATAGCCGGGTCTTAGGTCGGGTGTACAAATCTACCGGACGGAATAAGACAACGGCGAGGACTGAAATATGGCCGACAGGGATAGGTAAGGCACTGGTACTAATTCAGATGAACTGTTGCACAGTACTCTATCCCTAGTAATAAATGAGTGCACTTGTGGAAGAATTATTAAACTCCACCAGCAACACCAGCTAGCAAAGGGCTCGACGGTTATAAATAAGCAACACGACGTAGTATAAA